>JAMKCH010021678.1:0-63460 GCA_023653785.1 Ophioderma brevispina
AGATGGATGTTGAGGCTTCAGAGCGTCGGAGGCAGGTTATGTGAGGATACCAGGATTATGTGTGTTACCAATATGAACAAAACTCCGAACCAGTCTGGTTTTGGTTGCTTAATTTACTGTAGATGGGATGATCCACCAAATTTGTCACTGAAATAGACGCCTTATGTGTGATAGAGGACGCGGCCCCGTTCCAGAGCGTAGTGACGGATACAGCAAAGCTGCATAATGTCTGAGTGCTCGTCGAAACATTGCAGACGGCATGTTGACGGCAATCGATGGTTGAAGGTGGGTCCACACACAGTGCGATTACACCAAGGGACTGATGCGGCAAGGCGTGGCGAAATGTTGGGATGGTGATGTGAACGACCACTGAACTGGTGGGGGAATCTGCAATACTTGACCAAGGCGGACCGGGTGTTACGATGACAACACTAGACTGCTTTGATGACATACCTGAATGGCGCGATGACTACACCTGACTGCTGTGGTTCAGAAGATTGTAGTATAGGATTAAGAAGTACGCAGTTTCGGTGCGCTTCCAATCCCGTTGAACTTACATACGTCTGTGTGCCGGGACGGCACACTGGGGGAGGGGGCTTGTGAACGGGATGGACGTTACCTGTATTCTTAGTGTTTTATTTTGTCACGAATAATTCTTCTCAAATGGTTATCCAATTAGCTCTCTGCTTACAAATATTAATTTCCATTACGTCAGTACTAATTATGCAAAGTCTTATGTAATTGCTTGCCAATCAGCGCGTCGGCGCCCAGCGTGATCAATCACCCACGCGAGTAGGCCGCACGAGAAGGAAACTGCTCAGTTGCTGTTTGACACGATCATAGGTACTTGACGTTGTGATGTAACTAAGACAAGGGGCAAAGGCTGGTTGTAATAAAATACTTGAGAAACTGATTTTACCGAGTCACGTGCGTAATTCAGAAGGAGCGCCAAGGTTCTGCCCTTGCAACTTACCCGCGAGTCCTCCTCCCCCCCCCGGGCGCTCCCGGTCACCGCTACAGTATCTATAGATAATGAGTAGGATTTGAAAAAAGAATGCGGGCGTCTTTAGCTTTTGAACCGGGTAGATTGTCAGAACAGACGAAATGTGATCATATCGATTTGTCAAAGTGACAGTCTCGCTGATAAATTGTGGACACCTTGTAGAGGTGCAATGTGACTGAAGGGGGCCACACAGCATAAGAAATAGTACAGTCTAATCTAGTGGACACCAAAAGCTTGACCAAATGTTTTTGAGGAGTTGAAATAAATACATACGGAATCGGTCTAATCTTCCCCAGCGCAGATTGAAAGATGCAGAGCGTGCAATGTTCCTATGCGAGGTCATACCAGTGTTGGACAAACTGATGGGACACTCGGAAAACCTCTTGTATACTCCATTAAAAAGGTGAAAACTATATTGGAGATTAAAGAATGTAGTATTTTCACGAAGTCCAAGCAGATCGTCGCGTGGATGTGGTGGTAGGAATAGCGTTCATTCTGGCCGAATTTTATACGAAATTTTATACTGACGGATCCCCCAAATAAAATGTATTTGTAATTTTCTATTTTATTAATTAGAAGTCAATAATAATGGCTAATGAAGGCTGACATGTGTCACATTATAGTTGGTTGCGGTTGTGTTGATGGTTTGAGATTTGTGGCTTTTTTGCACAATGGAATTTTGGGTATCAAAATGTGTAGGAATTAATTGTCTAAGAATTCCAAATCAAATTGTATCATTTTTTTTCCTTCCGTTTCGTAGCCATGTGGTTTTCAAACTGGCTGCCATTTTCAAATATTTTGCTCTATACGACTTCTGAGCATCATAGGAAGGCTCAAATTAGTGGCAATACAATGTTTGTGAGGTCAAGGAACCCAAAATCACATCCAGAAGTTCACAGATAGTGTCCTTCGGAAGTCATCTTGAATTTCAAAATGGCTGCCATTTTAAACATATTTTGCTCTCTATCTGTACTTTCGATCGAAAGCTCCGTGGTAGCAAAACTCCGGGTGGTGATGTCAGTGAATGCAATTACAATCAAAAAATCACAGTTGTTCCTTCGGGCGGGGCCATCTTGAATTTTTAAAAGGCTGCATTTTTAACATATACTGCGCCACACATCTGGACTTCTGATCAATATAGAAAGCTCAATTGGGTGACAAACCCCAATTTGCGATGTAGGAAAATATAATTACATCCAGAGAGTCGCAGATTGTTCTTCTGAATCCATCTTTTAATTTCAAAATGGATACTATTTCTAATTATAAATTCGCCCGAAATCATGGAATCCAGGGAGTGCCATTACGCTGGGTGTTTTAATAAGTTTGTATATTGTTTCAACGTATTGCTGTCCATTATGTTCCAGTGCAATTTCAAGTATTGAAACCCATATTCACAATCTATATGTCCAGCGGATCCGCAGTCGAGATGTGTTCACCATGTAGCGCACAAAGTCCTGTCCCCATCATTTTTTTAAGTGGGGATGTTCGAGGGATCCTGCTGCATGTCTCGGCAATACATGCAATGTACGTCAAGGGCGACGACCCCTGTTTGGGTAGGTCAGGCCCGTACGAAGGGGGAGGTTGCGGGGGGTGCGGCCGCACCCCCCCAAATTCCACCAAAAAGGAAAAAAGGTCCACTTTTTGATGATTTTTTGAAAAAAGGGCCAAAATTTAGAGAAATATTGACAAGAAAGTCCACTCTTTGGTGGTGAAATAGTCAAAAAGTCCAAAAAAGGGCCATTTTAGGGGGGTTAGGTCAAAAAAGGTCCACGTTTCGAAAAAAGGTCCACTTTTCGAAGTCCGCACCCCCCCAAAATAAATCCGCGTACGCCCTGTGGTATGGTAACCTCCAACATGTGAAGTCCGAGACTACTTGATCAATAGCACGATAACAGTGACTAGTGCGGCAAAATGTGGCTCGGTGTTGGCAACAGAAGATGAGATTGGAGGGTAGATCACACTATCTGTGATTTGGTCATGTGCTCACGCCAAGATATGTTTTGTGCCTCTCGTAAGAAGCCTGGTGTAGGGTGCCCATTCAGTTTATCCATGTAGCTCTTCTTCATGGTCAAGGTCTCAGATCCATATAAAGGTACTCTCTTCACAGGCTCTAAAGAACTTCCGGCTTGGTTGAATTGGAGATACCAGATTGCCATAGGTGGAGTAGTTTATTGCAGGCATTCCAAGCTTGTCCTTTGCGGACAGGAAGGGGCTTTCTTGCTACACCAGCTATCTGACTTTTTATTTGGACAAATGATTTTTTTCAATCAGATTTTCTTTGTAATCTCCTGGATTTATGTTTTATAACCATCAATGATTCTTCACCTTAATATTGGACTGTTACCAATGAATATAGCTCACACCTGAAGTGAATAAGCTAAAGATCTTTTTAGGTAATAGATGATGATTTAGTATATTCGTCATTGCACGGACAGACTTCAAAAGCGCTGGGGACTGAGGGTTACAACCAGCTCTTACAATACAAAACAACAAAGAACAAACATTAACAAGAAGAACAAATAATATTAAAAAACAAATAAAAGAGTCGTAAGATGTTTTTTGAACAGAGAGGTATAATTGAGATGTGCAAGTTCTTTGGAATAGGTTCCAGAGTTTAGGTGATTATGCACGAGAATGAACGATTACCGGCCAATTTCTTCGTCTGAGGATTTTTTAATGTAGTTCGACAAGATGAACATAGATTGTAGTTTGAAAAGAGTAAATATGAAGGCAATTCGGCCAATGTAGCCCGGAAGCCTCAATCAGCCTTTATTAAAAACAAGTGTTAGAGTTTTGAATTGAATATTACGCTTGAGGATCCGAAGCCCAGGTTGAAGCTCATTAATTAGATTGTGTGGTGTGTATTTAGGCATCTTTATCAAATCAAGGCGTTGCTGCTTATTCTGCAGACTTTGCAGACGATTTCAGATTTCTTGGCTGTAATGCCATTGAGCAGGAAATTGCAGTAGTCAAGTCGAGACGTAACTAATGCTCTGACCCGCTGAATGACAAGTATCTTGTCAATGTAATATCTGACTTAACATTAGTGAAATGATCAGTCATATTCAAAATTGTCAAATGTCATACCAAGATTTCTCACAGAAGAAGAATGACTGATGGTAGTAGTGTCATGATCCAAGGAAAGTTTGTGTCTTTAAGGATTGTGATGGTGTTTGTGGGATGCATGATAAGAAAACTCAGTCTTGATTCTTGATTGAGTTTTGAGCTTATTGACTAGCATCCGTTGCTGAACTTCCATTATTGCATTTGACAGTGTTATTAAATAGAGTACAAGCAGCCTCACCAGGAAGGGTGGGATTTTGAGGGCACATAGATCTGTATGTCAATCAGCCATAATATGGAAAGGGAAAAGGAATTGAGTGCTATATTTTCACCGCACGATAACTGGCATCGGAGTTATGAACTTTCACCCAAAGAAGGTTTGAAACTAGGCCATGCCTGGGGACCTGGACACAAGACGGCCTCCTAATTAGGAATGTGAACCCTTAATGACCCCGTTGGGTGACTTGACCTTTGATCCGTGTAACTTGACCAATATGTCATAAATGTCAATAAATGTATTTTATGTTGTTAACAACGTTAGAAGGATCATTATTATTGGTTTCAAACTCAATTTTTTTTTTCCAAGCATGTCAGAGATTTGACCTTTCACATCTATAAAGTGACCCCTGGATCACGAAGGGGTAAACTGTACTTGGTCTGTATTTATGATGTCACGAGGATTATTCCTGACAAATTTCAACTCAATTCTGAGCTGTTTGTAGATTTTGCCTTTAAACTTGAACTTTGACCTTTGGGGTCGAGACTATCCTACCAACCTCTCATACCTTTAATGTTACAGCACGGCAGCAATAATGGGCTTTATCTGTTTCTATAGGCTGAGATATAGCCATTTTTGTTTTATTTTTTTAGCATTTTGGCCGACAAAAATGGACATTTGACCCCCTTGATGACCGTTGACACCAATTGGCAAAAAAAAAAAATCATGGACACCGTACAACATGCATTGTTCCATTTTAAATAAAAAAATTTATTATGCTTAGTTCTTGAGACAAAAATTCTGCGGTATTTAGGCTTAAAACCGGAAAATGACCTTAATGACCTTTGACCCAAAATAAAATACCCTGCATACATCAGGTATCACCAAGATATCTGGAAGGTTATGTCACTTACTAGGTTTACATGTTAGACAAAAATTTTTGAATATTTTTGGGTTTTGACCGGAAGTCCCCTTAATGACCTTTGGACCCCAAGGCAAGTACAACATTTGTGAAGGGTCGTAAGCTGGTCGTAGTATGGAGTACGTGACCACGAAAATTTGCATATAGCAGATAGCTATTTTTGACGATTTTTGAAGATGATTCCCATTAAGACCGGAAGTGCCCCCTTCAGGACCACCAAATTGACCTCTCAGCACCCATAATTTTGGGAGGCTCTCCACGATCGCTTCCTATGTCACCGGTCACCGTTACCATGAACTTTGGACCCCGTTGACCCCTAGATGAACCGACAGGTGGTCAAAATCCGTCATATGTCAGTTTACGTATAAATGCCCGCACCAGACCCCAGAAACGCTGGCGCAGTTGATGCAATCTCGTAGAACACCGTCCAAACCGTTGACTGAGGCTAGAAGCATTGAAATGTATGCCAGAAAGAAAGAAAGCAGAACAAAAGAAGAATGGCATCAGAAACAGAAATCAAGACGGCCTGCGGGCCCGTCTTGGAATTGAGGATTAAAATTGAACGACAAAACAGGTGAAAACCATCGTTCATATCGAAATCTGTTTTATTCATGCACATGAAACCTAAACACCAATGAAAAAAAAAACAATGACCATTTAAATGGTAATAATGCCAAAATCAATTCATTTTGGTGAAAATGATAATTCCGTGACAAAACACAAGACAAAAGTAATGCAATGTCCGTCCGTGATGAAAAAGTGTCACGTCCGTCATGATTTTCAATTTCAATTTTGGTGAAGATATATTTAATTGATCTAAGTAGTGCAGGTTTAATATACAGTTGAGATAGCTCACGCCTCAGCTGTGTTTTTTTCTACATTTCTGCACATGCTACCGGAATAAAACCACTTGTATATTCTTTTTGTCAATGTATGGGCAATTTTGCATCAGAATGATAACAACGTGTGACAGAACTATTTCTGTAGAAATATTTTCTAATATTTTTTGGTATTCCGTTATATAATGTTCAACTATATATTAATAAAACCTTAGAAAGTTTTTGAAAGTAAATAAAACGCAGACCAAATTAATTATAGGAAAAATCCGTCTTTGATGTTGTTTTTAACACTTCCGTTACAAAATGGCCTGATCCAGGGTCTCCACCCCTTGATAAACTTTAAAAAACCATGGTCCAGTAACTGAGATATTAATTTTTAAATCCACTTCCTGTACCTGGTTTTTATAAAGGCGATAAGGTTTAGAACTTCCAACATCTTAGATATTAGATGTTTAACGAAACCCACAGAAACGTGGTGTTACTTAGATAGAAAGTCAATGCCCACAGCCCCTCAGTATTCAAGGGATTCATTAAAGGTGAACTTTCAATATGCACGCAACTCTACAACATTGAATCATATCGAAGAAAAGAAATCAGCATTCACAGAAAAACTCCTAGCAAGGGGTTACAGCCGACGCGAAATACAAGAAGCTTCTAGGGAAGTAGACTTCAACGAAAGACAGAGATTCATTACAGAAAACAAGTGATGATCGAATTCCTCTAGTCTTTAAAAAAATCAACTACCATCCGCACATCGAAAGTAAACACATCAAGAATGCACTAACGAAACACTGGGAACTTATTTCAGAACATCCAGAACTCAAGCGCATATTCCCAGAAATTCCTATTGTAGCTTTCAGTAGGACAGAAAATCTAAGCGATGTTCTAATCAGGGCAAGACTACTAACCGCAGGAGGCTAGCACACATTTGTAACACATCTCAAGTACAAAAGGTTTGAGTGATTAAATATGTTGCTTGCCTGCCAGAAACCCCTGAAATGCGATTCTTAAGTGTTTCAATGATGTCCTTAAGGAGAGGGGGCCCAGACAAAGATTGTACAGGGGTCAAATCTTTAAATTGATCCAATCATGTTGAAGGTCAACGTCCATTGCATTCAATGGGGCTTGACCTTGTTTCCCCCCTACTTCTTAAGCAAGCATTTGAGACACTCAACCTATTTCCTTATCTTATCCTATATGAGCTCCACCAACAAGTTGAGCCATTTTTTATCCAAATCGGAACAACTTTAAAATTTGACCCCTGTACAACTGAAATTGACCCATTTTATTGATTTTGCTGTTTTTAGCCTATAGCTCTTAACTTAGCGTGTAGAGTAGTAGCAAACTTACCTTATTCTGAATCATTATGGTTGACACATAATATGGTATACTTCTCACCATGATTGGATCAATTTAAAAAATTGACCCTGTACACACTTTGTCTTGGCCCCCTCTCTTAAGGCACAACCAATGCGGCACTAAGATCGCGTGTCACATGGTTCCTGTCAGCTGCTACTATTAACTCAACTCAAACCTTTTGTACATTGTTTTTGAGATGTGTTACAAATGTGTGCTACTCAGGGCTCTACCTACAGCGAATGAATTCAACACTGATCCCGACCCACGCCCAGGGTCGCCTACCCTTTCATATGCTGCAAGATCTAGAAATGGAGAGTAGGGGGGATCAGTGATTCTTTTCAATACGAAGGCGGTAGGGAACGACCACCCTTCCCCAAATCCCCGACATTGATAATGTTGGAAGAACTGGAAAGAAGAGGGGGGTTGTTCAAGCGGCACTGTGTCACAGGAAAGAGTGACACCGTAGTTAACAATTTTTAGGGCCTATTTGTTGACAAGTTAGTCAACAACCAACCAACGGCTCTTTTCAGGGGAGCCACCAAATCGTTACAGAACTGTGTTCAATGAAAGTCACCACATCCAGTCAGTACGGAAGACGTGAGTGTCCTCTCCCGGTTAGATTTATCGAAAAAATCTAAACGGGCAAGGGAGGACATCCGCAACGGGCTTATAACATTTTCCGGGAAGCACAGCATGCTGCCGGGTGCAAACACGAATTTTGGTGTTTGCACTCTATAACTTTTAACATCTCCAGGACATTATCGACATTAGTCAACTGAGGAAGACCCGTTTCTCGGGCCTGTACTTATTAGCAGGGGCAGTAAATATTTCAGACCTTTGCAGTGCAACTGATGAATAACCCTGTGAAGGAGTTCAGAAACTACGTTTGCTAGCTGCATTGCTAAGCAATTCATGCCAGATAAGCAATGGATTCCCCCCCTGTTTTTCAGTTAAGGAAAACAGATTTATACTGGTTTCCTAAAATACATTTTTAATATAGGCCTACAACTCAATATCTCTTGGAGACAGTGGGGAACAATAGTTTCCGACTTATTAGGTTTTTCGGGATAGGAATTCAAGGAAGATTCCTAACTACTTCATCCAAGGAAAATAGGATGACAAAACCAGCTCCGAGCTTACACAAAGGAGCTCCCAGCACAAATTAGCCAAGTCACGATATCCCCGCCGTTTTTTGAAAAGCGACGGTACATCCTACCTTTGTTGATTATTCTACGGGTGGAAAGCACACAATTTAAAAGAAGATGGCTAACTTACTTTTGCATACTACGAAGGCTCGAGAGATAAAGAGTAGTAATTTCAGTTCATTCAAAGAATGAGTAACAGAAGTATAAATATTTAATCGGTATAGGAAGGTTAGAACAGTCAAAGAATCATATAAGAGTTAACTCCAAGTTTAAGATTGGGTTTTTCATTTCTGAGACGCCAGCCAAGAACATATCAAACTATGTAGGTCTTGCCTATCATAATAGACAAGTTAAAATTATTAGATACAAAGGTATGAGAAGATTAGTACTACTTAATTAGTTTTAACGCAGAACTAAGGAATATTAAAATTCCCCCAGACACACACACAAGTCGTGAACGGCTCTTTCGAGCCACCTAAAACTCGAAACTTCTTTAAAAAGGTAATCCAGCCAGGTATTACCAAAGGAAATACAAACAAGTATTACCTCCCAAAATTATCTAAAAATTGGCCCGCTAGCTAGGGAATTATTTTTCGGCTATATATTTTACATTATTTGATATCAATTTGTTAGACTGGAAGCAGGCAGGTGCCGTCCAGGGCCCGTCATTCTTTTAATTGAGTCGCAAAAAGAGACGGGGTCAGCCTCTGCATGCTGTTGGAAATCATAACATTCCAAAACATCGGCTTTCCCGGCTGCTGTCCGTGCTTTACTTCAGAAAAAAAGACGAAAATGCCACAGTTCCGTCCGATAGAGCGTCCAAACGTACTTTATTAGTCCCGGTGTGAAAGAATCATAGTCCGGCCTGATCAAAGTCGGGCTCCATAGACCGACAACGGGAATAAAGCGTCGAAACTATAATGTTGCGTTGAAGAGTGTCAATTGAATCGATTTGCCCTATTGTTCACCATTGTTCCCGGACGTGAGCCCGGAGGAGGACTTATATTATCCTGCCACACGGACATAAAGTTTTATTCCGTTTGTCGTCTATGGAGCCCGGGACTATGATACATACCCGGCTAGATTACTTCACACGGACTTAACCCTGCTCTTTTCGGAATTAAATCGTCGGAGTTAGCCGAGTTAAGATCCGATAGAGATTAAAGACGATGCGTTTCACACTGTCACAATTGTATCCGACACAAAATACCGAACCCAAAACTTAGGTCCGGTAATGAAGTGACTATGTCCGACCGCATCGGGACATCGTTAATACCTTGTAAAAATGTGTAGTGTGGACACACCTTCTGTTAGGCTATAATATTCTCCGATTTACGGATAGCAGGCAAGTTCAAAATAATGTTTTTTGGTTTTTTATTAGTTTTGTTTTTTTGTGTTTGTTCAAAAACTTCCAAATGTTTTCGGTAGGGGGACTACAACCGATAGATTGCAATTGAGAGAAATTCGTATCCTAAAAAAAATCTCCTCTTGTCACTTTAAATACCGACCGATTGAGTTAATGTGCAGGAGGAAGGAAAGGGATTGTGATGGGGCGCATTTGGAGACCTATTATTTTTCGTTTAATCTCTTTGAGACTGGACTTTTAAACTTTATTATATCAAATATACGGTATGGATGGCATCCGCGTCAAATCGATACCAACATAGATTAACGTGCTTGCATTCAATACAATTTCGCATAGTTACGTTTGGGTTTACCCGTTGGGGGTATAATGCATAATATAGCATCTGGGGTTTTTAATTTTAATTATTTAATAATTATTAATATTCTTATTTGTTATATGTTGATTTATGAGTTTGATTTTTGAAAAGCTTTTTTAAACACAGACGTTGTCATGACAAAAAAGTCTCGGCATTGATTTTATTGAAATCAATAGAGTATAGAGTTGGGGGGTGGTAAATTTCAGATGGTCATCGTCAAAATTAAAAAAACTTTCTTTTCTAGTTTTTAACTAACAATAATATATTTGTGTCGCAATCTAACGCCCCCTTATTTTATTAAGGTATAAAATCCCCTTAAGGTAATTTTAAGGTATTCCTTAAGGTTTTTTTTATTTTATTTTAATAAAAAATCAAAAAGCAAGCAAAAGTCCAAAGGTATAGGGTAGGTTTAGGGTTTTGGTTTTTGTGATTTATTGGTCTATTGTCAACCAAACTAGTTTTTCAATAGGTTTTATTATAAAAGTCAATTAAAACCATTTATTTGAGTCTCAAAAGGGGTTTGGCCCAAAATGTAGTATTTTAATATTTTAAAAGTTCTAGAGGAGTTAACATTTAATTTACCAAAAGTTGTAAACAGAAAAATATTCCGTAACAGAGTTGTACATAAATAAATGATCAAATAATGGATGTGTTATTATTATGCTTGTATCTGCATATTTTTTTTTTAATTTAGTAGAGAGAGTGAAAAATAATAATCGTTGAGGTGGAAAAAGTATTAACAACTATTTACAAGGCAGTTAGTTATAGCTAAGAAAAGCAGGTATATGGTATGAATTTTATAATTAATTCTGCTTTAAAGTAAGCTACCAAAGAGGAAAATATAATTTCGTAATATTACAACAACATGATGCTTTTTAAAATTTAAACGATAAAGCAAGAAGGGGCAAACAATTACTGCTGAAGTGTTTTGGCTCAGATAAAGTATCACTTTGTTCTGTTGTGTTTTGTAACACCGAAAGTCGAGATTTTGGTATATAATTTCATATGTAGACTATGGAGAGAGATCCATCAATAACACACCGTTTCATTTATTATAGGCTCCAGGGCAAGACCTGGCGATTCCAGGTACCCCCATTCAGAAGGTTTGTTGTAGCTGAAATGTGGATCCCTCGTGGCACCTGACCTCACACTGGTTCTGTGTGTCACTCGATAGCTGATCTGGAATCATACTGGTCGTTTACGTCAAAACACTGCCACGCGACTGGGAGCTTGATGATGAGACCGGGTTGATGATTGAAGGCTGTGTTATACACAACTGGGCTGAGAAAAACAGAGGTTATCAATTTTAAAAAAAAACGAAGTTGAAAAAATTGCGTTTTTCGGTTTTTTCATTAGGCCATTTAATTAAATGTTTTAGTCGCCTGACTAAAAAGAAAAAAATGATACAAATGTGTTTTGAATATAATGCATAAGTGAATATAAACACATTGATTGCATACATAAATGAAATGCCCTAACCATTGCAATGAGAAACGCCAAAGATGGAGTTTAATAAGCCTGTGTCTAGAGTAGTTTGTTAGAAAGATTAGAATAGAAAGAGCTTCTTGTATGGAACAGTGCTCCAAAAACCCTACACACTACACAATGCCTCTGGCACAATCAAAGTATCAGGAAAATAAGAAAAAAAAATAAATCGTTAAATGATTTTTGTTGAAAGGAAAACCTATTATACCATCTTGGTCATAATTAGTGAGACACACCCCTGTGTAAAATATTTCTCTTTTACATTTGCATAATCCCGTGTTGGTGTTTTTTTTTTTTTTTGTGTATGTCAAAATATCAATGACACTCGGTCAGTGTTACTCACCAGGTCCAATTTGCATTATAGGGTGTGCTAAACAGATCTGGAGTACAAAGCCTGTTCATTCATGGGCCGTCTCTCTAACCTCAACAGGGTTTCATTGTCGCATCCCGCCGTAAGTTTTGAGATACTTCGATGTATTTGCTCCCAGTAATTTACCAGGGTGGTCCAGAGCAATGTGACCTGCTCCCACACAAAACCAGGAAAGGGAAAAAAAGAGGGAAAAAGGGATCAATACATTGTTTTGTTAAAATCAATAGAAAATAGAAAGAAAGAATTTCAAGGCCATATATGATTTTGATGGACCAAAAGAATGGCAATGATTACTTTGTTATGACAATCATTTTAAACTTGTTTTCACCAGCATTTCAAATGTGCGCATATCTCAAAATGGAAATTTTCCGACTTTATCCGGGTTTCGTGGAGAGCAGGTCACATTAAATTATGTTTGCTGTTCACAAAAATCTGAACTGACATTTATTATAAAATAAATTTCTTCTTCTGTCACCAGAGCAATCTAATGATCACAAAGCCTCTCAGAAAGAACCACTAAACCTGACCACATGTGTATTATAGGGTGTGTACACATATAATGTGTACTTGGGTACTTGTGTTTTTTGTTTTTGTGACATCATATAATGGTCAAACTTCATGTGATTTTCCTCTGGGAGCATCATGGATAATTAGCTTTTCGGGGAAACGTCGATCGAAAGTTCGATCTCCGAAAGATGGATTGGAAAGATGGAATGGATTGTGGGTTTGGAATGATCTCAGATGGATAGTGATATTTAACCTGCTTTTCCTAGGTCAGCGTGCCCTAGATTCAGCATTAGATATGCGCATATAGGCTTATTCCTCATTGAAAAGAGAAACAGGTACATCAAGACCGGCCGAATCCGCGAATTATGCTACCACGTATATTCCCTCAAGCACAATGTTGTGGAAATGTTGATGAAAAGCATAACAAAAAGACACGGGGAGAGGGGGCCCGCCGAAAAAGAGAGGCGAGAGGCCTAGCGACAAGAAGAAGACAGAACAGAAGGAGAAGCCACAGGGAGAGCGGAAGAAAGCGAGAGGGACCGGCAACAGGCAGGACAGTAAAGTAAGTACCATCAGCAAAAGCAAAGGTAGGCATATTAACAATGAAAACGTTATCCACCGAAGAAAAGACCGAAGAAAAAAGGAAAGAAACATTGTAGAAAGAAAAGAAACATCAGAAACCATTGTAACTTAAATGGGCACTTCATTCATTTGCAGGTATAATTGTAATGTAATTGGAAGAGTAGTTTTATTAGAAGCAAATATAACGTATGCCCGGGGTTGGTGCGGTTACTTCCTTTTGCGTATGAGCGTTGTGTGTTTGTGTTGTAAACTTTCCTTTATATACATATTGCGTTTTACTTTGTTTGTAATAAAAAAAAATCTAGAAACCAAGTTAGTTATTGTTATTGTCAGTGAACTCGCTCGGTAAAATAAAAACCCAATTCGTGTGTGTGTCGTGTTTGTGTTTGCAGTTCATTACAAAATTTTCTTTTCAAAACTTCCTTGGTAGGGTGAAAAACCCCCTTCGTGAACTGTTCAATTAGTCCTGGATCCATGGCATTTAGGGCAAGCAGTGTCTTACACTGAATGATCTACCCAGGCTTTAAGACAAAAATAAATTAAAATAAAATAACTGTAATTCCTGCATACAACCACTTCAGGGAAGAAAAACCTTATGGGGTAAATATGTAGGTCAAGTGGCGTCGTCGTCCCGTATAACCAGACATTGCAAATGGGAGGGGTGGGGTGAGGTGGGGGAGGTTTTTGAGCAGGGTTCACTCAAATCAACAGATGGTGTTTCCAACTGTCACCCAGGGACAATGTGGCGGCCAAGCCGGCCAAGCCGCATTCAAATATAGCAATCACAAAGTGTTATCAAATTAGATTGCAGCAAAAAAAAGGACTGCTCACCACAATATTGGGCGCTGTGGATGTAGGTTATAGCCCAATATATGAACCTCGCCTCGTTCGTTATTCATATATAAAATTTATAAATAACCATAAATTGAGTTGGTTCTCAGCTCCAACCGTTGGAATAAGAAGATATAAGAATATATATAGTTATGTTGTCCTCAATTTTGTAATTTGAAAACATTATTTATTTCGGCAGCAACTAAGAGAAAAGATTTTTTTTCCTAGCAGAGAAAGGGGAGAAAAAAGTAGAAGTACCTATTTCATGGGGGCAAGAGAGAGGAAGAAAAAAAATCCATTAGTTGAGTATTTTATAGTGTTAGTGATAATGGAATCGTTACATGCTTAGGGAATTAAGGGCATTTTGCAGGTGTATGATGCAAGATAAGATTGCAACTGCAATATATAGCCTGATTTCCGCAGTTTTGAGATAGAATAGAATTGAGCATTGATAGTGGATATGCATGGGATTGTAACGCATCTTCGAGATGGGGAAAACTAGCTGCCAAGTATAATTATAGCTGAAACTTAATAAAGAAGATGGCAGTAGTAATTCCCCGCACAATTCGACGGACGTATTCCAAAGACTAGCTGCAGCTTGCAGCGTTAGTTGTCACGTCAGGTCACAACTTTATGTGTGATCTACTAAAAAACAAAGCCGGAGTCCGTTCGGTGTGAAAAGACGCACCCGCGCAGTCGAGTATGGCATTCGCAGAACCAGTGTCTTTTAGTTGAAGCAAAAGACAGAAACTGATCTGCAGAGTTGGTAAATCGGAAAGAGGAGGCAGTAGCAGCAGTTGCAGCAGTTGGTTGTGGAGCAAGCAGGGTTTTGTATCCAGGTGGGATTCTATATTTTTGGGAATACCACATGAGGGTTAATTAAATTAAAGATACTTAATCTACTAGCCCAAAGGTTTGTTGCTGGGAATAGGATGCCGATTGTGGTTCATAAGAGTGGAATTTTCAACAGATTGGAATTAGTGTGAGGATATGATAATGTTTATATATCCTAAGACTGATATACTGGAGAATATTTGTCTCAAACAAGGGAACCCTATGGTGAAAACCTTGTCGTCTGGAAATGTTGAACAACGTTATTTTCCAAACACACGAAAAAAGGACAATTAAGTAATGAAGAACGTTCCCCTGATTTATCATCCTGGAAATAATTATTGCAAGATCCTTTTGAAATCTTCGCAGTGTAGAGTTGTGGCACTATCATCCTAAATTCTAAACGCTCGCTACTTTAAAGGTGTTGCAACGAGGAGAGTGCAAGTCCATCTATATTTTCTGTGTGATTTATGTAGTAATTTCATTATAGGCCATGATGCCAAATCGAAAAAAAGATGCTCGGATAAGGACCAGGTGGCGCGCAGCCGCCCACCCCTGGGAGGCAACGCACACCCTGGGAAGTACATAATTCTTCCGAAATAATCTTCCTCTAAAATTATAGAAATCAGTTCTAGTGGCTGTGTTCTAACTTCTAGTATGTGCACATTCTCGAGAAAATGAATATAAATGTCATCTAATTTATTGCCCTGAATATTAGTGACTACGGGATGTGTTACACCCATGTGATTCGGGACTCCAGCAAATAATGGGGGGGGGGCTATGATAAGGTAAATGCCGCATCGGTATGTAGAAAGACCAAACAAACACTTCCCAGATTATTTTTCATATGGAACTGCGAGCCATTGTTATTATCCATGTTAAATGAAAAGTTGCAGGTTGTCTATACATCAAATCGATTTAGTATTAAGTTATTTTTTATGACGTGGAACACAAATTACCCGTCCTTATTTAAGAAATAACTAAAGTAAAGTAAGAGTTCTACTGGCTGTTGTCAATGTTCTTTGACCGATATATTTATTCTTTATTCGAAAGGGAAACGATGATGAACAAACGTCATGAGAAAAAAAGTGTTGCAAACTGTTGACCTAACATATTTGGCAGAACAGAGGGTGTTTTTTGTATGTTGGGATCCATCCCACAATGCATCAGTTTGTGGAAATTCACTTCAAGAGGGGTCATGTGGTCCAATACAAATCTAGTTCTTAGCTTAGCACATAAAACCCTGACTTTAACGCCTCATTTAGTGCACCAAAGCGCTAGATATTAGGGAAATTTTTTGTTATGTTATGGAAATGTCTTGTGGTTCTTAAACTTTGGAACAATTTTTTTCCTAAGTACTGACAATTGTGTTTAGTACAGCACCGCGGTAAGGCACATTGTATGCATTCATGGGGATTGATTCTTTTCAAAACACCATATGGTGCAGAACCAAAACCCGTAAATTGACGAGGAAACGTAAGTTAGGAAGTACGTCCCTCACCCAGCGTCCGCGTCCCGTCGGCCGTACGTCCCGTAACCCCCATCTCATTTATATGTCATTATTTTTCATGAGAAGGAAAATTTGAAAAAACATTCACTATATGAAAACGCAGGTGAACCGGTGCCTCACAAATTTTTAATTGAAATAGAAAAGAGGTCCAGTATTATAATGATTAAGTTACGGGTTTTGTTCTGTTTCGACACCAGATGTTAGGTCCATAGCTTGCCCATTTTCAAACCTTCTTTCATTGATTTTCTCATCTTCGTTTTCTTTTGAATAAGGATGAATATACGTTCAAAGTTATTAAACTCCAGCAGTTAGTTAGAGGTAGTGTGAGTTGATTTTATTCGTGAATGAGGATTTGGTAGCTCCAATCTAAACCGGGCAGTGTTGATTGATGAATGGATGGGGAATTGACAAATTCAAAAGCTTTTAAACGTCGTGGACAATAACAATGGTTTTTGCCGTCCCAGAGAATCTGGAAGTCCGGGTCCTATAGACAAGGTTAACAGCAGGTTCTGTCTAAACATTAGGACCTGGTATCGTGACAAATAGGTCGGCTTTCCTCTCGGCCTCCTGAATCTCCTTCATGATGTTACACACTGAGCATTTTTAATCTGTTAGATTTAATTTTACTATGGGCCCATAACGATTCGCGGAAAGGAAAGGATTCGCAGGCCAACAAAAGAAGTGATCGGGGGCTGTGGATGTTAACTGGTTAATCATCTATTCATAACTGGCGGATTTACTTACAATAGACCATTATTGCGGATGGAACTTGGAGGTCAGGGGAGTAATGGAAGTGATTGTAATCTCTGTGGGTCACTGATTATATTCATGGAAGAAAGAAAAACAACAAAAAAAAAAAAGGACGGATGATGACATTTAATTCAGTTTCACGAAAATGTGCACAAACTAAATAACTGTAATTTATAAATTAAAAAAAAAAAAAAACTGATTTTGATAATTTTAGACAATTTATTTAGCAAAATTATTTTTGTTGTACGTGTTAAGGGGTGTGGGTTGCGTCACCTAGGTAACCTTGAGCTCTTGCACGCTAGCTTAATATACGAAATAACTTTAAAAGGAATCAGGACAATTTCCAGGAGAAAGACCGCCCCAATTTTTTTTCTAACCGTGGTTTCATATTGGAATGTTTACCAATGTAGTAGCTATACCTGAAGTGAATAGCCCATAAATGCGCGCTTTACTGTAATAAGTGATTGATTTAGTATTTTGTCGTGACACGAAAGAACCAGAAAATTCCAAAGCATGGTTTTCTATGGGGTTCGATTACGATAGCAGGCAAGTTCAAAACACGGTCTGCGGTTTCTTTGTAATCTGTTTGTTCACAATAAAAAACCTTCCAAAACGTTATCAGTAGGTGGTTCTACAAAACGATTTTTTTTTTAGTGCAATTTGAAGAGAAAATTTGTATCCTAAAATAAAATCTCCTCCTTTCCACTTTAAAATGAAAACAAAAATAATGTTGAACTTGTATAGATGCCTTATATCGAAATACAAAAACATAGGCTAAATTTCCTATTTGCTGGCTCATAAAGGAAATTAGAAATTTCACAATTTTTGTACCAAAGAAGAAACAGTTCTCGATTATCTTTCAGATGGGGGTATGGTTATTTTGTATTTTGCTGATAGAAAGCTTTATGCCAGTTGTAAAAATATCACATTTTAGGGACACCTGATTTGAAATATGCTCGTTGCACCTTTATTTAAGTTGCGACATGAATCACCCAGAGTAGATACCACCGCCTTTTGGTAAGTAACTTAATATAAGACATTTCAATACATTGTGATCCGCAAATTGTAAAGCGATTGCACATTACAATTTTTAACAATATTGTAAAAATAAATATTATTTAATTGGGTATTAAATAAAACCCAGATTTCAATTTGTGCTCAAGGCTATGTTTGTGTTAAGGGTTATTTAGACCTCCTTGGTGTCCATTGAGATGCTTGTAACACGTTTCATAAAACATTTGAAAGTAAACAACACATGCAATACATATTTCAATATTGTAATCCCTTATTTGATTTAAATTTAAATGCACCTCTTTGCTGCCAACTGTTTTTTGTCATTACACGCTTTAAGATGACAATTACACAGGCATGTAAAAAAACTAGGGTTGTGTATAATAAATATTAGTTTATCCATTGTTCAAACATGTAATTATTCTAATAGACATACAAATAAGATTAAAAAATGTCAAAAGGACAAATTGCAGGCTACATACATTATCTAACTTCCATTTCCTTTTACCAGGTGGACACAACTTAGGGTGACCAAACTCACCACACTATTTTCTATACGTCAACTTCTACTCAATTCCCTTAAGTGGTAGGTTTTAAGTGTTAATGACATCGGTACAGTAAGTAAACGATTTTTTTCCACTTTATCAATTTTTATTCCGACTATATTGTTTCAGCAAAAAAATGTTTGTAAAATCACTTCACAAGAATGCTTTAGTTGTTTCTGCCGTCGTAATGTGCTTCTCCACGTACCTTGAAGGGCCACAGTTCGTGATCCTCAAGCCTCTTCCCCCGAATTACCTAAAAAACTTGAGATTTTTGTCATTCAATCGAACCGTTGCGTTGAACTAAGTATAGTTATTACCCAATCTGACGGGCAAGTCGATCGTTATGCAAGAAATTCGCCAAATTTGCATTTCTGTCCGTAACGGACAAAATTACAGGGTTGATTGAACACTTTTGTTGAAATTCAACACTTCTTCATAACATCAGAACGGCAAGATACAGAATCATTGAAAAGTTTGGGGAATAAGCTTTTCTCCAAACGATTATTAGTGAAAACAAAAAAAAACAGAAGGGTGGTAGAATCACGAAATGCATCGTGATGATGAAATGATTGCCTTTGTGAGGGGGGATCTAGGTTTTCAAATTGAAGAAAAAAAAAAATAGTCCAACTAGAATGAGGTATTTATAGCATATGATAGGAAAGTGTAATTTTCAGCGTTTTTAATTTGCTTTTGATTTATTGAGGTAAAAAGGACATTCCGTTCAAATTGTTATTGCTCGATTTAAGCAAAAGCAAGAGGCAAGCAGGTCTCGCACGTTCGATGCATTTTGGTTATACATTTGTATGAAGAGAAGTGCTTCCCCTGTGATTTTTAAGCAGATATAATTTTTAATTTTATGATCACATTATACAAGCTTTTTTCAAAAATAATTTATTTAAAACAATCAACATAAATTTAAATGCATCAAACTAAACCAACTCGAAATGTTCAGCTCGACAACATCCTATAATGGATTTTTTATTTAATCACCAAAGTGATATTTAAGACAAATTTATTGAAAATTAATTATTTAAAACCCATTAGATCATCTCCTATTTGACCAAAATGCACTCAAAAACGATGTTGTTATTTTTTTGGTAATAATTAGATTTTAAAATAAAAAAAAATATTTCCAAGATCAAATTAATAATTTTTTCGCAATGTTATTATTTACGAAATACGTTTCGTCAATATATCAAATGCTTTGAAAACCGGGATTTTATGAAACGGGAAACGTACCTAACTAAAAAACGAAAAGAAAGATCGTCTGGTCAATGTGAAATGTTATTACGCGATTCGAAGGGCTGTGAAACCATGGAGGCCAGATTTTTTTAATTTGGGTTTCAATTTTGAATTATGGCGCAATAAAGTTCCTGATTGGGCAGCTTGCTGGTTGACATGGCAAAACCTATCAAAAATCGGCTTCATGGTTTCTGCGCACTATATATATGCTGCACTTCTTCCCAAGTATGGTGTATGTTTTGTTGTAAATGCGAGGTTAAGTTACCCTTAAGCCACGTTACTTTGTTCTAGTTGTGTTAGCTAATCAGAGGCCCTACAGTTACCCGTTACCATGGCAACAAAAACAGATCAAAAATAATGCCATTTTTTCAAAACTATCAGACGATGGGCTACATATGATATATAACATGATATGTAACCTATTGGTTGTAAAAGTCAAGAGAAAATTTGAAGGGAAAAGTGGATATAAAAAAACCTAGACCCCCTATAAGCTATTATAGTCTTGGTATTAGTGATATTTTAATTCTATATAATAGTGCAAAGTAGTTTTAACCATGACCTTGGAAAAACAAGAGAATTTACCAACAAAACACGTCTACTATGTGAAGACAGGAAATCATAGTCAATTGTAATAACAGATGTTTTATTCGGTTGCCATACATACATGTACTTAAGTATAATACAGAAGCCATTCGAGATGTTTAATTTTTTTTCAAAAAAAATGCAATGTCAATGCCAACATGATATTAATTAAAAAAAAACGGGTTGTGTTGAACCCCCGGCATCATTTGACTCACATATGGGGCAGAAGAAATGTTTAACATGATAGTGAACTTACAAACTCGATTGGTTGTATATGACATCGGTTACTTCACTACGGAGAGATTTTTACATTGATGACGTGAGATACAAACAAGCTGTTAACTGTCTCCATTTCTTCAAGAGGCAATGATGAATCCACGGACGAGGTTACCAAAAACTACGGCAAGGATTCACATTGATACAGGAGGCCACATTGAGTAATATGAACCAAAGGAAGATTTAGCAAGATTTATACCAACCTTGTGGGGGAAGGAAAACAGGAGAACCAGAAAACAAGACAGTTTGCGATACTTCGTAACCTTATGTCCTATTGGGTTGAGATGAAGTCATGGTTCATCACTCACCTGATGATACTATGTGAGGGTGTAACTCTAAGTAGTGAGCGTTGGTATACCTTATGTCCCATTGGGTAAGATTGCAGCCAATGTTCTCATCAACTGATGATCCTATGTGAGGGTGTAACTCTAATTAGTGAGCGGTTGGATACCTTATGTCCCATGGGTTAAGATGCAGTCAGGTTCCATCATTAACCTGAGGATCTATGTGAGGTGAAGGTTGAAAATCTATAGTGAGCGTTGGTTAACCTTATTGTCCCATGGGTTCAGATGCAGTCAGTTTCATCATAACATGATGATCCTATGTGAGGGTGAAACTCTGGTAGTGAATGCGCTATTGCAGAAGAAGGTATATGCTTTGAATATCAACAACGTTATTACGTTAACTTTGAGAAGATCCCTGAAAGGAAACACAAACGACATCTCCTCTGGCGGATTGATACAAACACAAATATTATCACAGTCACTGTCAAGCATAATTAAAATGATTAAAAATCAGTACAACAGCTTACCCGAATAAGCGTGTTACTTTTTTATTTCACTCTGTTACAACAATTAGTATACTGTGTTAACTCACATTTTGGTCAATTTTGAGATATGACGTTTTAGTTTACAAAAAAAACAAAACTAAAAGAAAACTTTCTCCTAGAGGGGACCTTGAAACAAATTTACGTTTTGAAAACCTGAAGAAATTATATATTATGTTAAAAGCAAATGGAATTTCCAAAACATTATCTCACAAGAAACCAAAATTCAGTTAGAACTTTGTAATTCTCAACCAAGATTTATTTATCATACAGTTTCCCTGTGTATTTCTTTTTATTTTCTTTCGGTTTTCCTGTACACATTCGGTGGCCTTTGTGGTTGTCGTGTGTATCTGCTATCACAGTAAGTATTTCAGACTTAGCAGTGAAACTGATGAAGGACCCGCAATAGAGTCCAGAAACGCGTCTTGCTAGCTGCAGCTATGCAATCATGCCAGATAAGCATGGATTTACCCCCCTTTTTTCAGTAAGGGAAACAGTAGTTATTAACTGTTTCCATAAACTACATTTTATATAGGCCACAACGCAATATCTCTGTGAGACATGTGGAACAATGTTCCGACTTAGTAGGTTTTTCGGGATAGGAATTCAAGGATGATTCCGAACTACTTATCCAAGGAAAATAGGATGACAAAACCAGCTCCGAGCTTACACAAAGGAGCGACCAGCACAAATAGCCAAGTCCGATTCCCGCCGTTTTGGAAAAGCGACGGGTCCATCTCCTGTTTGATATTTACGGGTGTGAAAGCCACAAAGTTAAAAGAAGGTGCTTAACTGTACTTTGCAATACTACGAAGGCTCGAAAGACTAAGAAGTAGTAATTTAGTTCATCCCCAAGACTCGTATACAGAAGGATACACTATTTAATTCGGTATATGAAGGTTAAGAACAGTCAAAGAATCCTATAAGAGTAACCCAATGTAAGATGGGTTGTTTTCTGATAAGCCAGCCAAGAACATATCAAACTACGTAGGTTGCCATATTCATAATATGACAAGTATAAATATATAGATCAAAGGTCTCTGAAAGATATAGTACTATATAATTAGTTTTAACGCAGAACTAAGGAATATAAAATGTCCCACGACACACAAACAAGTCGTGAAAGGTCTTTTCAGAGCCACCTAAAACTCGAAACTTCTTAAAACAGGGAATCCCACGCGGTATTACAAAGAAATACAAGCAAGTATTACCTCCAAAATATCTAAAATTGGCCCGTAGCTATGGGAATTATATGTCGGCTTACTTTTACATATTGAATCAATGTGTTAGCTGGAAGCAGTTTGCCGTACAGGGCCCGTCTTTCTCTTAATTGAGTCGCAAAAATGAGACGGGGTCAGCCTCTGCATGCTGTAAATAATAACATCAAAACATCGGCTTGTGTCTCCCTGGCTTTTCCTGGCTTTACTTTCAGAAAGAAGAAAATGCCACAGTTCGATAGAGAGTCCACACGTACTTTATTAGTACCGGTGTGAAAAGTAATCATAGTACGGAATGATCAAAGTCCCGGGTCCATAGACGACAACGGAATAAGCGTGGAAACTAATGTTGCGTGATGAAGAGTCAATGAATCGATTGCCCTATGTTTACCATTGTTCCCGGAGTGAGCCAGGAGGACATATATCCTGCCACACCTTAAAGTTATGATTCCGTTTTTGTCTAGGAGCCCGGACTATGATACCTACCGGAATATGATTACTTCACACCGGAATTAACCCTGCTCTTGTCGGCATTTTAAATCGTCGGATTTAAGCCGAGTTAGATCCGATTAGAGATTAAAATCGATGCGCGTTTCACACTGTCAATGTATCCGACACAAATACCGACCAACTTAGGTCCCGGTAATAAGTGACTTATGTCCGACCGCAAGGAACATACGTATACCTGTAAAAAAACTGTAAGTGTGGACCACACCTTCTGTAGTATAATCATCTCAGATTACGATAGAAGGCAAGGTTCAAAAACATTTTTTTGGTCTGCGGTGTTCTTTGTACTTGTTTGTTCCATAAACCTTCCAAATGTTTCGGTCGGGGACTACAAACCGCTAGTGCAAATTTAGAGAAGTATCCTAAAAAAAAATCTCCTCTTGTCACCTTAATACCGATGAGTTAATGTCAGGAGGAAAAGGGATTGTGATTGGGCGCATTGGATGACCTAGTTTTCGTTATATCTCTTTGCGACTGGAATTGTAACTATTAGATAATATATAAGTATGGATGTCATCAGCCTTTTCAAATCGATACCAACATCATATATTAACGTGCTTGCATTCAATCAAGTTCGCAAGTTTAGGGTTATATGCTTATAATAAGCCATCTTATGGGTTAATAATTTTAATAATCTTATTTTGTTACCATGATGATTTTGACAGATTTACACGACGTTGTTCATGGAAAGTCTCGGCATTGATTTTCATTGAAATCAATAGAGGTTACTTGCAGATTGTATCTTCAAAATAAAAACTTTTCTTTCTAGTTTTTTAAACTAACAATATATATTGGTTCGCAATCTAGCCCCTTAAGGTAAATAATCAAAGTCAAGCAAAAGTTCCAAGGTATAGGGTTTGGGGCTTTATCATTTGGTCTATTGTCACCAACTAGTTTTCCAGAGGTTTTCTAAAAGTCAATTAAAAATTATTTGTATCAACAGGGGTGACCAAAATGTAGTATTTTTAATATTTCTAGAGGAACGTTAACATTTAATTTACAAAAAGTGTTAACAGAATATTCCGTAACAGAGTGTAAATTTAAATAACTGACAAAATAATGAAGTTTATATCTTAGCTGAATCTGCATTTTTTAATTAGTAGAGAAATAATAATCGTTGAAGTGAAAAAAAGTTTAACAACTATTACAAGCAGTTTATAGTAGAAAAAGCAGGTATTGCGTATAGACTTATAATAAATGTTGCGTATAAGTAAGATACAAAGAGGAAAATAATTTCGTTTAATATACAACAACATGATGCTTTTTAAAATTAAAACGTAAGCAAAGAAGGGCAAAACAATTACCTGCTTGAAGTGTTTGCTCAGATAAAGTATCAATTTGATTGTTTTACACCGAGTCTCGATGTGATATAGATTTCATATGTAGAATATGGAGAGAAGAGATCAATCAATAACAAACTATGTGCATTATTGATAGTCCCGGCAAGGACTGGCGGTTCCAGGTAACCCCATTCAGAATGTTGTAGCTGAAATGGTGGAGCCCTCGTTGGCACCTGCTTACCTCACACTGTCTCTGTTGTCCAATCGATAGCTGATCTGGAAAATCATACTGGTCGTTTACGTCAAAACACTGCCCGCGGCTGCACGCGACTGAAGCTCTGAAATATGATACCGGTTGATTGAAGGCTGTGTTATTACACACTGGGCTGAAAAAATAGGTTTCAAAAAAGAAGTTCTAAAATGCGTTTTTTCATTAGGCCATTAAAATGTTTACGCCCTGACTAAAGAAAAATGAATACAAAGTGTTTGCATATACTGCATAAGTGAATAAACCCATGATTGCTACATAAATGAATTGCCCAACCATTGCAATGAGAAACGCAAAGATGGAGGTTTAAGCCTGTTGGTTAGGAGAGTTTGTTGAAAGAGCCTGTATAATGGACAGTGCTCCAACCTACACAGCCTCTGGCAATCACAACATAGTTATCAGAATTAAGAAAAAATAATATCTAAATGATTGAAGGAAACCTATATACAATCTTGTCTAATTTATTGACACACCCTGTAAATTTCTCTTTTACATTTGCATATCCCCGTTTTTTGGTGTTTCTGCTCAAACTAGCAATGACACTCGGTCGTGTACTCACCAGGGTCCAATGCATATATGGTGTCTTAACAGATCTTGAGTCCAAAGCTGTCATTCATTGGGGCATCTCTCTAACCTCAACCAGGGTTTTTCATGTCGGCCTCCGCGTAAGTTTTGAGATACTATCGATGTCATTTGCTCACATGTATTTACCAGGTCAGAGCATATGACCGCTCCCACACAACCAGGAAAAAGAGACAATACAACACTTGTGTAAAATCAATAGAAAATAAAAAATTCCAAGCAATATTTGATTTTGATGGACAAAAGAATGTCCATGCTTACTTTATCATCATTTTAAAAAGCTTGTTTTCACAAGCATTTCAAATGTGCGCATATCTCACAATTGAAAATTTTCCGACTTATCCGGGTTTCGTGGAGCAGGTCACATATAATTATGTTGCTGTTCACAAATTCGGAACTATAATTGCTTGCTTCTGTCACAAGAGCAATCTCATGATCACCAAAGCTCCATAAGAACCACTGACACAATGCTATTATAGGGTGTACACATATAATGGTCAAACTTCATGTGATTTCTCTGCTGGTGAGTATCCTGGATATTAGCGTCGAAGATGGAATGATCTCAGATGGATAGTGATAACTGATTTCCTTAGGTCGCTGCTAGATTCAGCTAGATATGAGCATAGGCTATTCTCATTGAAAAGAAAACAATGTAACAAGACCGAATAGCTACCACGTATATTCCCTCAAGCACAATGTTAAAGCAAAACAAAAATAACTTGAGATTTTCCCCTACAAAATATATCTATATGCCAGCACTAGATAATACATCACAATCTAATCCACCAGGTATTAGCTTAATTAAGCTATATTACCTTCAAACATCAGGAAGTAAGTAAGTAAGTTCCATCAGCAAAGAGTAGGCATTAACAATTAAAAAAGTTATCCCGAAGAGAAAACATGTAACTTAAAGGGAATTTGCATAGTACATTGGAAGAGTTTTATTAAAGCAAAAGAAACGTATTTGCCGGACTTCATTTTGCGTGAGAGGTAACTATTCCTTATATAAATATGCGTGTTACTTTGTTTGTAATACAAAAAAATCTAGGAAACCAAGTATTGTTATTGTGCAGTGCTAACTTAGATACGGTAAATTAAAATAAAAACCAAATTCGTGTGTTGTCGCCTGTGTTGCAGTTCATTACAAAGATTTTCTTTCAACGTCCTTGTAGGGTGAAAACCCCTTGACGGTCTCAACTGTCTCTGGATCCCGGGGATATTGGAAGCAGTTGTCTTAACACTGAATGATTACCAGGCTTAAGACAAAATAAATAAAATAAAGACATTGTAGTCGCATTACAACCACTTAGGAGAAAAACCTATGGGTAATTGTAGGTCAAGTGGCGTCCGCTCGTCGTAACCAGACCTTTGCAAATTGGGAGGGGTGGGGGAGGGTTTTGAGCAGGGTTAACTCAAATCAACAGATGGTGTTTCAACATGTCACCAGACACTGGCGGCCAAGCCTCATTCAATTAGAACTCCCAAAAGTGTATCAAATTTAGATTGCAGCAATAAAGAATGCTCACCACAATATGGGAGCTTGGTGTCGGTATAGCCATATATGACCTCGACTCGTTCGTTATCATATATAAATATTTATAAATAAACCCTTAAAGTTGCGTTGGTTCCTCAGTTCCAACGATTTGGAATAAGAATATATATAGTGTCCAATTTTGTAATTAAAACATTATTTTATTTCGGCATGTACCTAGAGGAAAGATTCTGCAGAGGAAAGTACCTTATTCATTGGGCAAGAGAAAAATCACTTTGTGTTATAGTGATAAGGGAATTGTTTACATGCTTAGCGGACTTCAGGGCATTTTGCAGGTATGATTGCAAGATGCAACACTGCCAATCTAGCTTGATTTCCGAGTAATATCTAATTGAGCATTTTCTATGATAATGAATGGGATTGAAAGTCCATCTTAGACGAGGGGAAAACTAGTGCCACGTATAATTATAGCTGAAAAAAAACAAAACAACCTTCAAAAATGAGATGGGCCAGTAATTCCGCAATTCGATCGGACGTTCATTCCAAAGACTAGCCACAGCAGTTGTACCCGTCAGTCCACAACTTTCTTGTGTGATCTAAACAACAACCGGGTCCGGTCGGTGTTTGTGAAGGAGCGCAGTAGAGGATTGCTTACAGAGAAACAGGTTCTGTAGTTGAAGCAAGACAGAACGATCTGCAGAGTGTAAATCGAGCAGTGTCCAGGATGCTATATTTTGGGATACCACATGAGGGTAAAGCTAACTTAATCTACTACCAAAGGTGCTGGGATAGGATTCCGATTGGGGGCCTAGAGTGGACATTTTCAAAAGATGGAATTAGTGGTGATAAGGTTTCTATATCTCAGACTGATATACTGCAGAATAGTTGGTCTCAACAAGGACTATTGAAAACCTTGTGTATGGAACTGTGAACAACGATTTTCCAAAAAACACGAAAAAGGAAAATTAGTAATGAAGAACGTTCACTCTGATTATCATCCTGGATAATTATGAAAGATACCTTTTGAAATCTTCGCAGTGATGGCATATCATCCTTAAATTGCAACGCTACTTTAAAGGTGCAACGAGAGTTTTTTGAGATTCTTGCAAGTCATCTTATATTTTCTGTGATATGTAGTTAATTCCATATAGGCCATGATGCCAAATCGAAAAAGATGCTCGGATAAGGACCAATGTGGCGCAACCCTGGGAAGTACATACTTCTTCGGCGAAATAATTTTCCTAAAATATAGAAATCAAGTTTTAACGGTGTGGTTCTCACTTCTAGTATGTGCACATTCCGAGAAACTGAATTAAATGCCATCCAATTTTATGCCCTGAATATTCAGTGCTACTGATAGTACATCCATTATTCAATGGACTCCAGCAAATAATGGGGGCTATTGATAAGTAAATCCCTCGGTATGTAGAAGAACCAAACACTTCACAATTCCTTTTCATCTGGTAACTGCAGAGGGCTCATTGTTATTATCCATGTAACTGAAAAGATGCAGGTGCTATACCATCACATCGATTTGTTAAGCTATTTTTTATGACTTTACAACAGAATTACCCGTCCCTATTTAAGAATAAATAAAGTAAGAGGTTCTACGTGTGTTCAATTTTCTTGCCCTTATTTCATCTGATTTCGAAAAGGGACGAATGTGAACAAAGCTCCATGAGAAAATTGTTTGGCAAACTGTGAAATAACATCTTGGTGCAGACCAAGGGTGTTTTTGGTCCATCCCACAATGCTCATTTGGGAAATTCCTTCACTTAGGGTCATGTGATCCAACAAATATCCTATTCTATCACATCAAACCCCTGACTTTACGCTCATTTTAGTGCACAAAGCGCTAGTACTATGAATTTTTTTATGATTAGGAAATGTCCCTTTCGGTTCTTAAACTTTTGGAACCATTTTTTATCCCTAAGTACTGACATGTGTTTAATACAGAGGCACGGTTAGGCACATTGGCTATGCATCATGGGATTGATTCAAAAAACACCCTCTGGTGCAGAACCAAACCCTAACTTGCCGCGTAACCCCATTTCTATGTATTTATTGCTTTCATAGCAGAAATTGAAATCATTCACCTATATGAAAGGCAGTGAAGCGTGCCGCACAACTTTTTAACTTGAATAGAATAGAGGTCCAGTATATAATCATGATCAAGTTACGGGTGTTTTAGTTCTGCACCAAGATGTTTAGGTCATAGCTTGCCATTCACTCTTTCAATGATTTTGCTCATCGTCGTTTTCTTTTGAAGAAATGATGAAATTACGATCAAAGTTATTAAACTCCCAGCAGTAGTTTGAGTTTTATTTTCTTCGTGAGAGGATGTAGCTCAATCTAAACCGTGCGGTGAAAACAAATCAAAGCTTTTAACTTACGTGGACATAACCATGGTTTTGCAGTCCCAAGAGAATCTGTAAGTCCGTTGTCTATATACCATTTACAGCAATTTTTGTAAACAAGTTGTACCTGGTATCTTGAAATAGGTCGGCCTGACTGTTCACACTAGTCAATTGTATCTGTTAGAGTTTTTAATACTATGGGCCATAACATTCGCAGGAATGGATTCGCAGGCAACAAAAGAGTGACTGGGATGTTAACTGGTCTACTCATCCTATTCATAATGGCGGATTTATTATCATAGCACATTATTTGCTGATGTCATGGACTTGTGTACCGTCTCTTGTCACTGATTTCATGGGAAAAAAAGGAGATTACCATTTAATTCATTTTCACGAAAATGTGCACATACTAGAAGTGGAGAACCACGCTAGAACTGATTTTGATAATTTTAGACAATTTATTTTAGCAAAATTATGTACTTGTAAGGGGTGCGTCACCCTAGTAAACAGCTATGAGATCTGCCCCTAGCCTAAAGTAGAATAACTTAAAGAGACATCAGGAAATTTCCCAGAAGAACCCCGCCCCAATTTTTTTTCTAACCCGTTTTTCATATTTGGAATGTTTACCAATGTAGTAGATCATACCTGAAGTGAATAAGCCCAATTCGCCTTTTTATTTAATAAGATGATGATTTAGTATATTTTTGTCGTCACGACGAAATTCAAAGCATGTTTTCTATGGGGCGATTACGATAGCAGTCAGTTCAAAACACGGTCTGCGGTTTTCTTTGTTACTTGTTTTTTCAATAAACCTTCCAAACTTTCTCAGTAGGTGTTCTACAATACAACCTAGTTAGTGCAATTGAAGAATTTGTATCCTAAAAATCTCCTCCTGTCACTTTAAAATGAAAACAAAATGTGAATTGTATATGCCCTATATCGAAAGTACAAACAAAGGCTGAATCTCCTATTTGCTCCTAAGGAATTAGAAATTCACAATTTTTGTACCAAAGAAACAATTCTCAGCTTAATCCTTTCAGATGGGGGTATTTTGGACAGAAAGGTTTATGCCAGTGTAAAAATTATCACATTTTAGGACACTGATTTGAAATATCTCGTTGGACCTTTAATTGCGACTTGAATCACCCAGAGTAGATACCACTTTTGGTACGAACTTTAATATTAAGAACATTTTCAATACATTGTGATCACCATGTAATCGATTTGCAACATTACAATTTTTAGCAAACCAATATTTTATCAAATAAATATTATTTAAATTGTGTTATTAATATAAAACCCAGATCATTTGTGCTCAAGGCTCACTGTTTGTGTTTAAGGTATTTCTGACCTTGGCGTCTGAATGCTGTAACACTGTCATAAAACATTTGAAAAAACACACACTGCAATACACAGTTCATATTGTACTCCTTATTTGATTTAAATGCACCTCTCTTGCAACGCTTTTTTTGTCATTACACGCTTTTCAGAATGACAATTACACAGGCATGTATAAACTAGTTTGTGTTTATACTAATATTAGTATATCCATTTAAAATTACTATTTCTAATAGCAACAAAGTTTTAAGATAAAAATTGTCAAATTAGACAATATGCAGGCTAAATACCTTTCTAACTTTCCATTTCCTTTACATGTTGACACAACTTTAGGGTGACATCACAACTCACACATACTATTGTCATATACGTCAACTTTCTACTCAATTCCCTTAATTGGTATGTTTAAACTGACACTGTACATTAACAATGCCCACTTTATCCATTTTTATTCCGACTTATTGTTTTAACAGAAGCAAAAAATGGTTGTAATAAACTTCACATGAGATGACTTTAGTTGTTCTTGCCGTAATGTTGCCTCCACGTACGCTTGAAGGGGCATTTCGTGATCCTCGCCTCGTCCCCCTACTTACCTAAAAAACTTGAGATTTTTGTATCTCTGAACTTGAACTAATATATATAATTTACCCAATCTGACGTGCAAGTTCGAGCTCTCTGCAATAATTGCAAATTTGGTCATTTCTGTCCGTAAACGACAGAAATTACAGTGGTCTATTGAACCTGGAAACAACATCATCTACTCATAACTCCAACGAAGATCAGAATCAATTGAACGTTGGGAATAAGCTTTTCTCACGATATCTAGTGAAACAACCAAACAAAAACAGAAGTGGTAAATCAACGAAATGCCCGTGAAATATTGAGGGATCAGTTTTCAATTGAAGAAAAAATGTCCACTAGCTTATTGAGAATATGCATGATAGGAAAGTGTAATTTCAGCTTTTAATTTGCTTTTTTGTTGATTTATGTAAATAGGAACATTCCGTTCAATGTTAGCTCGATTAAGCAAGCAAGTCTCGCACGTTCGATGCATTTTGGTATACATTTGTATGAAAAAGTGCTCACCCTGTGATTTTTAGCATATAATAATTTTTTAATTATGATGATCACATATTACAAGCTTTTTCAAAATTAATTTATTAAAACATCAAATAAAATTAATATGCCATCAACTAAACCACTCGAAATGTCAGCCTCGACCACATTCCTTATGTATTTTTTTTATTTTCATCACAAGGATATTAAGACAATTATTTTAAAAATTAATTAAACCGCATTTAGATCTCTCCTATTTGACCAAATGCACTCAAAACGATGTAATAATTAATATTTTAAAATAAATAAACTACAGTGACATCATTAGTGTGAACTTTGATTTTCAGTCAGTCCATGAATAGATTCACACCATCACCTGGAATGTTTCTATTACTCTCTGAAAATCATAGTCACTAATGAGGTCATCACCAACACAATATGTGAATGCTTTCTCTCCCTCCCCGGTACCTTGTAGACTTGACACAAACCGCCTCAATTCTATTTGCATTGCTGGACCTTTAACACTTTACTTTAAATTTTATGTTTGGGAGGGTCCTGTGTTTCCACTTTGAACTGGCGCAAGTAAAACCCTCCTAGGATCCAGTATTAATATTAACCGAGGAACGTTCCTGAAGCTTTCTTCGACCGGGCCCTGCCATCCATAATTTCAATAACGCATTTTTAAATGCGCAACAATCGCTTTTTATATTTCGATACCTAGTATTTGTCGTGAAATACTTACAAATTGAAATCTGGTTTCTCTTTTCTCATTTTTGCATGAAAAACCCTGCGCTGCTTTCACGTCTCCATAACCGCAATATTTCATTTTTTTACTTACGGTATGCATCTCAGGGTCTACCTCTAAATAAGTATGGATTCCACCCTTGGCCCGCCTCCTCTGTTAAGTGATTCTGTATATACTCTGGAAATTGCAAGTGTTTAGTGGTGGGGATACAAAAGCTTAACCCCACCCTATTAATATTATTTATTTCAATCGACGATAAGAGTTATTTTTTTTTTGCAACTGAAAAAAATGATACCAAAGGAACAAAACCGCAGTGTTCAAAGATATGATTCTCCCTTCGATTACGTGTTGGCAGTAGTATCAGTACGGATGTAATACTTACACATCCGATTTTTTTCACCTTATGGGATTGCCTTTCGGACTTAGCACGAGCGAGTCTTAAAGCTACCCTAAACATGCAAAAATACTTTTTTTTGCATAATTTGTTCGAATGTTCTGATTTAAGTAAGCACTGTCGTGCCTTAAATGTCCATGGTCCTATCGTTAATAGCCTGGTCCCCAGGACCCCAGGTTTTACCGAAGTGGTCAAAGATGTGTGGTACAGAGGAAATCTACTATTTGTCTCAGTTAGCCTGTGAAATTTTAGGGCTAAAGGATATTTGGTTCGGATGTTATTGGCGAAAATTTGCCCCCATTTTGGTCGAACCAATATTAAGTTTACACCGTACTCTAATGGATTACAAATCAAGGTTTTTTTTTACTCTCACTTCAAACGTGTTGAAATAGTGCCGGCGCGAAACCTTACATATGGTGTTTTTGGGGTGAAGGCTTCTATCAAGATGACAAATTTATAGACTTCAATCGTATATTGTTTAACGATCACTCATGCATTTGTTCCGGTTCTGAAAAGCTAAAGTTTACGAGTTTCAATGATTTTCAGGAATTCCTTTGATATTTGGGGTCATTTTTGATACCAAATTTGAACACTTTATCGGAGAATGGCCCTTATTGCCACTCACTGTACTCGCATCATGGCCCTGGGATGCCCCCGTCAGAAGGACACAACCTGTCTGTCAGTCTTGTAACAATTGGCCCTATTTAATATTGCAGGCATCATTGGATGTCAAGTCCGTGGCCATCTCTGTGCTCTTCTGTGCTTCACGGAAAGCGTGTAAAGACGCCCAGGTAAAAGATTACATCATTGAACATCTTTCCAAACGCGATCACTCTGCGATTCTCTTCTCAAAGACAACACGCAACTGACAGTTTCCATCCTGAAAGTTGCGACTATACTCTAGCTGCCCACACCGAACGAACGCTACCACACCACGGGGATTGCCACCTTCGTCAGAAACACATCTTATTGGAAAGATATTGCACCTCACTTTGTTCCACCCTGTATATTGCCCACGTTATATCATGTTGCAAGCCACCGAACTCCGCTCCAAGCAGATTCTCCCACCCTACTTTTGGTATACCTTGCATCTACGCTGGTGATTCCATCATCACATTGATATTATTACCAGGGGCTAACAAACCGAATACCAACACTAAAGATCCACACTAGAGAAATGGGCTTCCAATCTGGTATAACACTCTGTATACGACCCTAAGCAAAGCCACCTACCTCCGGTTTCAAGCAGATTCTCTACCTACTTATAGTGCACATTACATTTACGCTGGTGATTTCAACAGTGATAGTATTATTTACCATGGGCTACTACACCGACTAACACACTACAGGATCCACACTAGAAGAAATTTGCTTCAATCTGGTGTACAACTCTTGAACGACCCTAAGCAACGGACATTTTCTACTCTGGAAGGTGAACACAACCTCAAATCCTGACATTGCATTTAAAAATGGATGCCATTTCTTCTCACCATCTGTTTCGACCTCTTTCCGAAGTCCCAACACGACCATCACTGATCGCTCTGGACAGCCTTGCTAAGTTCTGTACCACAAGGCCAGTAAAAAGTTGGAACTTCCGCAAGGCAGACTAGGACCAGTTTGAGACTTGGGTGGATTCAAGAATTGCCTAACTTTCCGACACCAACCCTCCTCCAACGGTTACATTCTTACACAGCACTATGTAAACTCTTCATTGAGATAGCAAAGAAGACCAATTCCACGTGGTGTCTCGCAGTACAATCCCATCCTGATGAGTAATGTGATGTCAACAGTGAGTTTGCCTCCACCAACTTCACCCTTTAGCTGCTGCCGCCTCATACGCAAAAAGAAGATTGGGAACCTAAAGAACATATTAGGTCGACGCTTATCATTTAGACTTCGCCAAAGCTTCGATAGAGTTTTCCCCACCCCCAGATTAACTTCTTAGTCAGTTTGATATTAACGGGTCACTCCTCCAATGGATTCGAGCCTCGCCGTGGGCCACCTGTTTGTGTCTCGTGGGGCAAGGCACTCTATCTCATGCCTCGTCGACCCAGCGCAATCGGGAGCTGTTATGGGTGATATTACATCTAAGTGCTGATAGGTTGTGCGCTTAGTCTAGCTGCCAATAGATGAAGCACAATGATTGTGAACGATATACTGATCCCATCGTAGTAATAATTGCAATCGCGCCGTATACTTGCGCGATTTCTCATTGGAAGTGTGCTGTCAGACGTACACACACCAGGAACACTGTCCTGGACTCTCCTTTTCCTCTCTATATTAAAGCCCTACTAATGGGCCTATCATCAAATGTTTGTTTGTTTGTAACGACCTGCGTCGTATATATAGGTTTTCTTCTTCACCAACGGACTGGAGAGCTCACCAGAATCGAAAGTCTGGAGACCCTGGGAAAAGAAGCGGCTTATGTCCTTCATGCCTGAAAAGTGTAAATCGTTTTTCGCTTTCTGTAGGAGGAATTTAAGTCTGAGTTTCAATGCAAAGCTTTTCTGGACACTTCTTGAAACGTCTCCAACATGAATATCTTGGCGTCACCTTTCAGGAACAAAGTTGATACTTTTAAGTATTCAACTAGTTAAATAGACAATCGTTGTTTCCAAAGCAAATGGCACGATTGGCTTGATCCGCCGCACCTTAGTAAACCCCCGTGATGTTACGAATCATTCCTTCCTCGCACACCAGGACTGTTAGCAGTAAGATTCGTTACTTGAGGCTGCCTGCCAGACATACTTCTGTGGCAGCCAGCCGATATCAGGTTACAGTTTCATTGACAAACTGCCGCCTCGAGACAAACATTATGGGCATTTATGGCTATAAATCTAGAGCAGGCTCTGGCCAGAATTGGCTAATGTCTCGCTAGGTTTCAGCAATAGTTCAACCACTGAAGCACATCGGGACTAGTATCCCAAAGTCCAGGCAAAGGGTTACCCAAATCCCTCCATTCCTCATAAGAATAGATGTTTATGTTTACAAGTGCTTCATATTAGAGATGCCTGCATGATCACTTTGCCGGTGTAATAAAACTGAGTGTTCCCCCAAGAGAGAGGGTCCTAGCTACCATAACAACATGTACGGAATAACCGTGACCTTGTATACGATGCCATTTTGGGTCCATGTGCTGAAAACAAATGATGCATACCCACTCAGGAGAACACAATTAGACGATGGGTGGTAGTACATTCAGCAGTCACACGGGCACTGTAGTATATGACCAACCGGCACTCTTTGGTGGGCACATGCTACGTCATCCAAAGTCTTCTTCTTAGCCTATCTACCAGTCTTGTATTGGCCTGTGGTGGTGTCAGGATTATTCAACTGATAAGCTGATCGGGGCCGCGTGTATCCATGATACTGACGCTCCTAGCATGTCCCGCTTTGAGACTTGGGAACACCATGGGTTTACACACTGTTTAAAAAATTTCCGTAAATTAAGAAAAACAGTGTTCCGTAAATTACGAAAATCTGTTTTGAGAAACAATAACATAAAAAAACAAAAAACACTAAAAAATGTTAATTTACGGAAATATTTCACAAATTTCTGGCAGCAATATTTCAGGACTTTTTTTTTTTAGGTTCCGTAATTTTAAATTACGGAAAAAATCCACATTTTTTCCGTAATAGAGACAAATTCTGTAAAATACTGTCAAAGTTTCAGTTAGTACATATATTTTCTGTAATTACCACCTAAAAATTGTCTGGAAATACGCTGCATCAATTTCCCGTAAATTACGAAATGTTTTTAACATGCTCCCTACTCACTCTTAATTCGCAAGGACGCATGTTACATTACAGTTGGACTTCTCTCTGTACCGGACCGAACGGCTTTACGTCCCCTCCCCTGCCGAAGGAGGTGTTTCTTTCCATGGTTCATTTGCCCATTCCAAGTGAATAATGGAGAGAGCGGTAGGTGTGTTTTCTATCAATACCTCGTATACAGATTAAATCCAGAATGAGCACCAGAATAAATCCCAGCACGTGACCCCACCGGGATTCCGCTAGGCCACACGCTCTCCCACTCTAAAGTAAAAATGATTCACTCTTGAACACCTAATTCATACTTTTAATTTTGAAAGGGAAATGGCTTGAGGAGATAGAAATTACTATATGGAGTATTATATGTAAATAAAAAACATAAGCGTGTCGCCTTTTAAAGGCTGTTCCCCTTTAACTAAACCTATTTTTTTGATATCTACTCTAGAAACTTCAAAATAATATTCAACTCGAAATTCACAGTGGGGTTCCGGTTAAACGGTCGGCCCAATCTCAAGGGTAATAGGTCCAGAAACTACTGGTTTTTGCATGAGTTTAAGGGGGCACTCTGCCTTACATTCCCCTATTGGGCCTACGGCACTGACAGAAATTCACATTTTTGAAGCTTTATTTTTCATTCATGTTGATAGTTCTTCCATAAGTTTTGACCTCATACTTAAATGAAAATTGCTTAATATCTTCACTTATAGCCAGAATTTGTGTGTGTGTGGGGGGGGGGGGGTGCGGGAGTTTCCCGAAGTGTGCACTTTGCGTACGAACAAACCAATTTTTTTCGGTTCGCTGCCGCCCGCCGGTTGACCCAAATTTTTCACCGTCGATTCCAAATTCTAGACGGGTGGGGGTGGGGGGGTGGTATGGTGACATACCATCATCGCAAGCGTTCAAAAAACATGTAATACTGCGTAATGCAGAGGGATTAAAAGCTACTTAATCATCCATATAACATACGCAACCCGTAAAACAACAGAATTTAGGAACGCATGCGTGCAAACTCACCTTGAAACCACGGACATTCAAACTGACAAGCGGACCGTTCAACTCAAAAGCGACCTTTGTCATTTTTGGAGGGTGCGGTCGCACCCCCCGCACCCCCCCCCCCCCCGGGCGACGGCCCTGCTGGCTGCGCATCAAAGATCGCATTAAATTCAAAACTCTTCTTCTGGTTACCGTGTTTACACATTCACTAACTGGACTCTGTCAAAGGTACATGGCTGAGAGTATTACGGTTAAGAGCCGTCAGTAACCGCTGTCTTGTTGATGGTTTTGCTTGTTTTTGTCCTGCTTGTGTATTGCGCTTTGTATCCTTTGACAAAGGCGCATTTTAAGCCGTGATATATTGCAATATTTTTTTAATTAGTTTTTATTTTTTTTGGGCAAAAATACTTTCACATATTGGAAAAATCCCGTTATGCGACGCCAATGTTTCTTCTTGAATAACCTAATACAAAACCGACTTAGGAAACATTTTGAAAACATTTACGTTTCTTCATCGTTTCATGCGTTGTAGTTCTATAGCTCTCTGTTGCACGTCCCAATTGGGTATTGGTCACTTACTCGTACTCGGATCTGTTTAATACCAAAAATGATATTATCAGGCTATCCCAGGCAATTTGTGCGTGTGTTTTAATCTTTGTCAATAAATCAACGGTGACATTCTTTCTCTAAATTTCCCTAGAGGTGTTTGCTCTTTTAGTCATGTTCCCTTATGTAATTGTTGTTGGCCTTTTATGAGATTAGGGAAAACTATACATTTTCTAGAAGCTTATGGTTCACCAAATACGAAAATCAATGTTGACATTTTAAAATTCCCCTATGGCGCCATTTTGGATTTCAAAATGCCGCCAATTTCTTGCTCATATCTCGGATTCTGAGGACTCGTAGAAGCATGATTCTGGTTCTATACCCAAGTTTTAAGGGTCAATGAACCATAGAATCATTGATCACAACACATATCACATTTTGTTTTGGGCAGCCATATTAAATTTCAAATGGCCGCCAAATAAGTTGCTTTTGACTGCCCATATCCCGTTTCCTGAGACTGGGTAGAGGCATAATTCCAGTGGTTTATATCCATGTGTCCTGGTCTATAATTTCAATAAATATTTTTCATAGAACTTGGATCATTTGGTTATGGCAGCCATCTAAATTTCAAAATGGCCGCTATAGCTAACAATAGGAACTCAGTATTTACATACGTTTTGCCTTTAAAAAATGTGATAAATGTGGCAAATTGAAGTGATTCTTGATATATGTCTGTTACTTGCCTTTAGGAACGATTATATGGTTAATCTTTCGTTTCCAACAAGCGTCAATGTTTTACGATGGTGGCCAATATGGCCACCTTTACACAAATCTTTTAAAATAACTTTTAATTACCATATACTGTCATAATGTTAATGTTTACATCATCCAGAAATTATAATAAAATTGTAACTATAATCGGAGCTATTGACAATTAGAAAGTCCACATTGTAATATTTGCTTCGTTAGCCATTTCCCAATTTCAAGATGGTGTCATATTGCCATCTCAAAGATTTTTTTTAAAAAATCTCTTAATTGCATACCTGTGTTCTTTGGTTATATCATCTATAAATGTGTTATACAATACATCACAATCATTGATACAGTGTCTTATTAAGGTACAAGCTGGGTTGGTTACATAAACAGGAATTGTTTGGCCTAAACACGAATAATATGATGATTTAAGAGTAATCAACCTTGTGGTAAACAAATATCATCTAATCTATAGTATAAGACTCAGTAGCAACAATAAAAAAATACATGAGAAATAATTGATGCAATTTTAAGGACTCACAACTCTTTGGAAATGGGTTTAATTGTTCATTTCTTTCTTAAAGTAACAATGGACAATGGAGTGGCGAACAGAGAATGGGCAAAGAGTTCCTGGGGTTCCATAGGCGGGGCTGATTGCTAAAGCCCTGTCACCCACTGACCTCTTTTTTGTACGAGTAGCAGTGAGGATCGATCTGTTATCTTCAGGCCACAATACTGGCCTGCCAGAAATATACAAATAGAGTTATTCGGACAAGTAAGATTGCAATTGTCCAGAAATACCCTTTTAAGAAGCATAAGCTCAGACAACACGCTCATAGGAGTTCTTTGAGGACTGGAGTACTTGGTGTAATTTCCTGTCCCTGCTTTGTTAAGTCATGGGATTGGGTCTCTAAGCTTTGAACCATTCAAATCCGTATATATATTTTGTTTTGTTATCATGCTCCAATTCCAGGTGGTAACCCCTTCTGAGACCTTTAAAAAACGACATATTGTCAAATCTGTAATATACATAGTAAATTATAGTTGGTTATAGCATCCAAATATCTTAAGACAAGATATGAAGATTATGGCCTTGTCTATTAGAAAGCCACATATTGCAGCTTGTGTTTTCCTAACATAACAATGCATGAGATGGCCCCCTTCAACAAACCAAAAAACTTAGAATGCAGTTTCAGATTTTAGTTTTGTCATCATAAAGTTACATAAAAATGGTAAATCAAGTACCAACATATGTCTTTCCCCTTAATAGAAAATCATATCTGTCATTTTGTTTCAACATGCTCACATGTCAAAATGGCCCCCTTCCGAAACCTTTAAAAAATAAATTACCATATACCTAGGAGGCTTCATCAAAAGAACTTGCCCGCACTCTCTCTTATAAGACCCACATAGAGAAGACCAAGAGTAAAGTATGTTGCCCACGCAATAATATCTTGAACAAACTCACTGCCCACGAATGGGGTGCTCGCCCACATAACCCTAAGATCGACGGCAACTTGTCCTGCGGTAACTCATGTGCAGAGTATGCTTGCCCTGGTATGGGAAAGATCAACCCTGCCAAGGGAGCTTGATTAAGCATTAAAAATGCCCCCGGCCGTCTTGTTACAACAGGACTCCCTCCGTCCACACCATGGAAAAACTTATACATCCTAGCAGGACTTGCTCCCATAAATCCGCCGTAGTTGTATCGAGCCATCAAGAGCGTTCTGCCAAGTATCTAAGTGAAGCGCCCTATTCTGGACAGATCCTCTGCCACCGCCTTAATCCCAGAGAGAGTTTCTACGCAAAGTCCAACCTCTTGAAACATTCTCAAGGAGCTTAAGAGGGACTCGCCTTGTTGAAACTGGAAAGAAAATTGCCATCACCAAGTAACCTCTATTGGTATTGAACCTGGGGAGCATCTTCCACCTGAGCCGACGCCTCATGACTGAATGGCAATGCCTCAAGCAGATTTGATAACCAGAATTGGCCGTCTAAGGTTCCTCCTTGCAGAAATGGGCTACCTGGAAGCAGACCAGACCACTATACCGTGGTTTTGAAAAGCACCACAGACAATGGAACTCTTTTGGTCTGCCCACTGCTGGAGCAACAATGCAAAAACAAGGACCTTGCGGAATTCAGTGAAGCAGCCAGACCCTTTAACCATCTCTGGCTGGATCATATTTTGAGAACCACAGTGTTTTTGGACACGATAAGAAGAAGAATCCAAGAACTGCTAAACCCGGTAAATTTAAAAAGTATGGCGGATATGTCTTTGACCATGAGAAACTCGTATTTTTTTAATCATATTATTTACATGACTTCACCTTAAAATCCAAGATGGCAGCCAAAAATGAACCAACTTACAAGATCTTTGAACTTATAAAATTGTGATGAAATCAATACAAATGAAGGACTGTATACGATATTTGTCTTGCACAACTCTGACTAAAACTGTTGACCTTCATTATCTGATTTTCCCCATTCTTGTCAAATTGCCATAAATTCAAATATCGTGGAAATATTGGGCACTTCCAGGAATCTTTAAACCTATAAACTACCATAAATGTAATGTCTTGACCCCCATCTGAAACATCTTTAAACCAAATAAAATATGACTTCTATTGGTTAAAGATAGATCTCGTACTTGTTTAAACTTTTTATCGTAAATTTCGGGATATGCTAATATTAACCATATTACAGGTGTTTGTGAGATTTTTGAAGGTATTCATTTTGGCTGCCCTCTTGAATTTTAAGCATGTTTACAAAGCAAAGACATCATATATGACCTTCTAATAGTCAACGGGAAGACATAATAGCACGTACTTAAATGTTTCATTTTTTATCAAACTTACGATGTTAACTAAATATAGAGAGATTAGTGGTACTTTCTAGCTTGTTAAGATCTTTGAATGCAGCCAATACGGCCGCCATCTTTGAATTGCGAGCCTGTTAAAAAGTGTCATGTCAGAAAATGTCAGATACACGGTTTAACGCAATGGTAAAGACATAATTTTTACCGCAAAACTTTTAAACCCCCTACCATTATAAAATGCAGGGGCCACTCTGTACTACTATACACTACTAGGGTGTTTTCGCAATACCTTTGTAGGCAACACTCTTTTACTTGGCAGCCATTTTGAAAATCAAGATGGTTGCTTCGGTCGCACAATGAACCGTTGTTTTAACAATGTTTAATTGGACCCTGAACATGGGATAGTCTTGGGCTATAGACACTAGAATTCATGAATTTACTGGTATTAAATTAGATACCGGTGTGGGCAAAAACGTCTTCCCCTCGGTTGCAATTTTGACATTTCAGATGGCTTTCCCTCCACAAACGTACATGGTCCATTTGTTGGTTATTAATCTTCTTATTGGATTCTGGACCATGAAAAACATGGGTAACAGATTCCATAATCATGCCCGGCACGGTTTCAGAGACATGTATCTCAAAAAAACAACTTCCCTTGGCGGCCTTTTGAATTTCAAGATGCCGTCAACATGCCACATGAACTAATGTTGTTGCATTGCGATTGACAGCCCTCCCAAATGGGTTTAGATGGTGGAATTAACATTTTCTAAGGAGTGCTTTTAGAAGCCAAGATAGGCACATTACAATAAGGTCAAAATGGCGGCCATTTTGAATTAATTCAAAAATAAAAAAAATAAAAAACGTTTTTAAAAAAAATGCCAACATTGATTTTTTCTGTTCCTTTCCTGTGACAGCTAAACTTAGAAAAATGCAAATATTAGCAAATCTCCATAAAAGCCAACAAATAGTAATATGTGAACATCGTGACCTGACTATTGTTTTGGAAAACAAATATTAAATGGTACACTGCTTCCTTTTTTTTATGATTAGTACAGTAAAATAAATTATAGGGATAAAGGTCAACGAAGATATTTCAGATATCGGGGTGTCCCTTAAAAAGTCGAAAGTACTGATTTTTTGCCCTGATGTAAAGGCGTTCCCTAAAAAATTATCCCCATCTTAAAGGATTAAGCCGAGAACTGTTGCTTTGGTAACAAAAATTATGAAATTTTTTAATTTCTATAGGAACAAATACCGAAATATACCAGCCTATGTGTTTACAATTGAAATACAAGCACATACAAATCGCCTTTCTTCTCTATTATAAGACATTTCTGTAGCCGAAAATACAAGGCAAGAAATCGAGTGAGTGTCTAATCTAATATGAAATTACTAGTATGACACATATGGGGGTGCCTTCCATCTCTCTTTGTCACCTTTAAGGAAGTGAATTTATAATTCGGTAGTCGTAAAACATGTCGAAGTTGGTCATAATAAGCTACTTCATATTTAGGGTTACAAACCCGTGAACCTGTTAGGCGTGATTGACCACAATGTTTTGATATAATTTCTCGGTTGTTGTTGGTGTCAATTAAAATTATTTTCATATGTATATATTCGGCAGTTTTGTAGGCCCCCACAGTGTATATTGTGTACATGTGCACTGAATCCGTAAATGTCATAGAAGGGAACTTTGGTGTACCAAGTATTGTAGCTGTTTCGGGGATAGTCTTGTCTTGTTCCGCTGCCTGCTTCAATCCTCCCATTCATCGGATCCAGATGATTATATACTATCAGAAACACCAACTGGTTTTCGTTTTGTCTGCCAAGACCAAAATACTAGAGGGACGTTTGGAAGGCAGTGATTCACCCATGCATATGACTTTTTCATCTATTGAATCTATAACAAATAATCATTAGAAAAAAATGTGCAATTCCCCTGATTTTTGCATAATGTAAAGCTTTCTATCAAAAACATCCCCGATGAAAGATTAAGCTGAAAAGTATTTTCTTTGATACAGAATGGTGGACATTTCTAATTTTTAAATATTAGCAAATACTATTCAGCCTATGTTTTAAAATTGAAATTGAGCGTATGAAATCGCCTTTTGTTTTCACTTTCAAGGCATTTTCTGTAGCAAAAACAGGTAGAAATCTATCGAGTGTCTTTTCTATATGATCACTACTATGATGACACAATATATGGATGACCCAAAATATCTCGTACCTTTTTAATGAACACGGTAATATCTCTAAGCATAGCACTTTCTCATAACAATCTATTTAAAACCACTTATCGCGATTTCTTTTCTTCAAAATGTAAACAAATCGCTCGCAAAATCGCGGATGCGCCCCCCTATTTGTCCAAACAAGAAAGTCCATTTTGGGCGCTGTTTTGATTGAAAAATTGTGGTAAACTAAAGACCTTTGTAAGTAACAAGCGTAACACCTCATATTTGTCAAGATATTATGATTTTTATTCTTGTTTAACTAATAAAAGTCGTTATCCGATCTTTTTTAGGTCTAGAACCAGCCGCAAATGTCATCTTCAAGACCGCTTTAAAAAATGCTTTTATCACTCAGACCATATGTAAAGTGTTGATATGAACCTTACCCTAGCAATGTAAGAGACAAAATGGGCAATTGAATTTGTTGAAAAAATGACTAGTATGGCTTTAAGACAAGTCATCTTTTGCAAACCACATCCCAACTACTAACTGGCATCCGTAACCACTTGCACACTGAAATAATGCTAACAATAAAATAAACTAGGAACTGAGGCGTTCCTCCGCTTAAGCGGTTTGCGACTATGTTACCAAGGTTACTAAAACTTCGTAATAATCTTTTCTGATCATAACTCGCTGAAAAGTTTCAGACTAATCACTGTAAGCCATTCTTCCCGAGGCACTTGAAACTAGCACCCAAGACCGTCATCTCTGTTTTTTTCCACCTTGCAAATCGAAGCGCGAAAAGAGAACTAACATCACTCCTAGATGGAGAAACCACTGTCCACATGACCCACACCCAACGTACCACTTGGCGTCACATGGACCGCAGCCTTCACTTCAACCAACACACCAAGGCCAGTCGCTGCAAAGACGCAGTCTCGTGTCAACCTCCTCAGAAGGCTTGCAGGACCGGATGGGGTGCATCTTTTGACACCCTACATACATCAACTGTTGGCTTGGGATACTCTACTGCTGAATACTCTGCACACAGTATGATTCAGCAGTGTACATTTCACACAGATGATGTCGTTCTTAATATGCAATTATATTGTTAGTGGTTGCCTTTGGCGACGCCTGTGAAATATCTATCTTCAATTCTGTCCCCTGGCAGAGCTCCTGCAAACCTTAGGAGAACCTTCAGACGATCAATCTTGCCAAGAAATGGTGATGAACCTGGAAGCCTAATCCCCCCCACCAACAACCCTTGAGGATCAGAGAATTTCACGGATACTTTCTTACCCAATCCATGACACTGCAGTCAAAGTATCCCTATCGATCATCCTGACAATAACAGATTGGTTGTGATGGCAATGGGCATCCCTCTACTTTGAACCTAAAGCATTGTGGAACCCACTGCATCCCAAGGTGTGGACCTTGATCGGAAAGCATGGGTCAACCTCAACAGACTCAGAACTGGCGTTGGCTGCACAAAGAACTTCCTTCATGCACAATATCGGAGTATAACTTTCACCAAACTGCGTTTGTGGAGAGCCACAAACCATTAGCCACATCGTAGATGACTGTGAGGTCCCAAGTCCCAAGAGGAATCCCCCCTGATCAACCTGGATGATGACACTATCAGCTGGCTAAAGACGGATCTTCCCCTGTGATTTTGGACTTGCACGAACGAACGAACTAGCTGAAAATGTTTAACAAAATTTTGTTTGAATTATTAAATGAATAATATAAATAAATATCTCGAAAACATATCAAAAGGCAATTCACATCATAGTGTTAATGCCGAAGTCCTACATTCCACGCGTTTACTTCCATCACTGCGGGTAGTTGGAAAACATTTTATCCAGTCCCACGGAAATGAACTGGCGCACTTCCGCAACTGGGATTGGCGATGTCTGAGAGCACCCTACAGTAGATGCATAGAGTTATTTCAATAAAACTGACCCCAAAGGCTTGTCTGAAGAGTTTCTGCCTAAAATGTTTCTAAATAAAATACCATATACAAACATCATCCCCACCATTTAGTGTGGGGCTGAGGATCCTGTGTGCAACCATATGCCCCCTCATTCGATCTTGATCCTAGTAGTGGACCCCTAGCAAGGAGAGTAACAAACTTGGGTAGACAATTGTTGATCATTGGCAGAATATAGGGTTAAAATTCAAGATGGCGTCCAACGAGGATCGCCATATCATTAAAGCTCTTCATAACTGCCAAGAAATTATCTAGATAGCATAAGTTTTTAAGTCAAGGAATCCAATCAATCATTTTCAATCCAAAACCTTAATACTTGTCTGGGGAAAATCAAATAGGGCTGCAAATATAAGTGTCTCTAGATTTTCATGGCCAAGTGATCGAATGAAAATCAAATTTTCAACCCCGGTTTCAAAACCCCAACACATTATTGCTTTTGATGTGAATTTAAGTGGCAGTTTTCTATAATCCAACAATATAGACGGACGGCCGCCTCATTGATTTTTCTTGTATCTTCTTACTGCTAGAGAGGAGGTTTACGTTGAGTAATCTTCATCTAGGTGTTTTGGGCCAATCGGAATTGTGATTAGTAAATTTTGATTAAGTTAATTGTCAATTATAGTCCCAGGAACTCTTTAAGGTCTGTGTCGGGAAAGGTGGAAATAATAACCCCTAGCTGATTTTTTTTCAGGATAGGTTTGCTATATTGTGAGACAACATATTAAAAGTCCCAAGTTTCCCCCTTGTTGCCTTTGCTCGAGTTAGGGGTAAAGTTTATACAGGGGCCAGGGTAAGAAATTTAAATGATTCAATTGAGCAAATCATGGTCTATTGTATCCTTCTTGTCACCTGATTAAAAAATTTTAGGTTTGGGGGGCAGAGGCCTAAAAACTTTTTTTTTTACCTTTAGTTTTAGGAATTAGGCCAAAATCTTTAAGGTCATCGTGGGTAAAATTTAAAAAAACAGTCCGATTTGAATGAAATAATTAATCCCAATTACTCGAACATGTTGTACGGTCATATTATGGCAAAAAATGCTTACTCACCCTCCATTTTTATCGTCTAAAATAACCTTCTAGGCAGTGCTTTTGACCTCCCATAGACCCCTGTAGAAATTGTCATAATGACCCTATACTAAGGTAGGACATTACTTCAACTATTTAAATATATCCTTTCAGTTTATAACCAACGATAACTAACAATTTGATACACTTTTGAAAAGAATCGTATAAAAAACATTCTGAAGTTTACCCCATTATGACCTTGACCGTTATTTTTCCCTATAGTGATAAACGATAAGTCACAGATAGGGCAAACTTACTTTTTTAATCCTGGACATGACCGCAAACATTGGAATCAGTGACGACAATTGGACCATTATAAATTGACCCTGTACAAACTTTACCCCCTGATTTCTCATTAAGCACAAGGGGACTCATTGGGGACGTTTGATATGTTGTTCCTTAAAACATTAGGAAACTATCCTGAAAAAATCAGCTATGGCTTTATTTAATTTCCGGGTGTTTTTCTATTAATCTTGGAACTATACAGAAAAGGTTTGACACCTTTGAAAAACCGGGCGAAAACATCCCTGAAGACAGCTTTTGTTTATACCAAGACTTTTTGGTGTTATCCTTAGTATCCTTTTAATGTAAGGTTGCCGTATAATGTGTTATCTATTGTTGAGTACTGAAATAAAATGAAATGAATGGGAGTTAGTATGGACCTCATCATCATTGCTAGGTAGTTAGATACTCTCAAATTGTGGTGCAACTTTTCAATAGGGGCCAATTTTAAGGTAGACGGGGTCAAACTTTTAAAATGCTCCAAACATGTTGAAAGTATGGCATATTGTCCGTCTAGTCATAAGATATACAAAAATGTATAGTTTGCACGATCCATACCATACCATTGGATTTTAAGTTATAGGGTAAAATAAATAGGCTCAATTTTCCCTTTCCATTTGTACAAGCGGTCAAAATCTGAGCTTCTCTAAGTTTGGAAAGAATAAAAATAAAAATCCTTTTAAAAAGGAAAGTGCGTCCCAATTTGAGAGTCCTGTTTTGTGAATTGCCTTGTTCTTGAGAAGTTAGTTACATACATACATACATACATACATACATAACATACCTACATTCATACATACATACATCATACATACATACTACATACATACATACATACAAACATACACTCATACATACCTACAATTCAACATGCATACATGCATACTGCATCCATTACATGCATAATACATACATACATACCTACATCAACTCCATACATACAACATACCAAACCTACATACATACATACATACACACACACACCCACACACACACACCACATATGCATACTGCATAATGCAGTTCCAAATACCAGGTGCATCAAATACCAATGGCAAAGGATGGTAGCATAAGTAAATCTCGGCCCGACATACGCATCCTCAAATAAAAAAAATGTTCATGGGGCTACACATTGGAGGGATGTGTCAAACATAGCTAGGAAATATGGTATTGGACCATGACATCGTGTCTACAATAGCATGGCAACGCCACTTGATTAAGTCTTATGCGCGCGATTTAAACCACGCTAGTTATCATGTTATATGGCAAATAGGCATAAGCAACTGATCCAATTGGCGTTGACCTTTTTCGATCTTTTCTCGGTAATTAAACATTCAACATAACCAAAACTAGACTTTTTGGGATCCGGAAGATCCACTCTTTCCTCGGGCAAGTAATTGAAATATATAAACTATATAATCAGAGTACTTCCATGTGGGCCCCTGTACATTTGAATTGGCCTTTTTTTACCAATAACGGGCATTTAGAAGGACCTTGAATCTGTTTTGCTTATAAACTCTTGAACTATAAGCCGCAGATAGGGAAACTATACCTTCTGAAATTCCTTGTAAGGTCCTGACACACGATGTTTACTTTAAAAGGCAATTTTGACCCTATTAATAAAAATTTTTTTGACCCTTGTATAAGCCCTTACCCCTTAAAATACACCTACAAAAAATTTAAAAAATGCACCCAGGATTTTGGAATCTTCATACAAATTTGATTTAGATACACCTTGGTTGTAAGACTGTAAATGACAGGAAATTGTGTTTGTAATGGCGGTGATACAAAGATGAAAAACCAATTTATCGTTAGCTGTATATTGAGCTGAATTTTTACTGACATAAGTAGATATCTGTATTATCTCCCTGGTGTATCGATCTATCTCCTTTTTTTACATCTTCCTCCTTTTATGTCCTTTAAATGTGACCAACCGATCACAGTTTAGTATGCTTGGTGAGAGAGGCCAAATATGTTCTAATATTTCTTATTTTTAACATGTCAACCAACTTCAAAATTGTTTGTTATTCATACCAAGTGTTGTTTACTGCTAACATCTCTTTTGAATATCAATTTATTGTAAAAATTTTTTAATGATTTCTCAAAATAGGTTAAAATCATCAATGCCTTGGGCATTTTGAGAATCCAAGATGCCGTCGCCATTAATGATAGTATCTATTCTATATTACTATAGGAGTCCCATGTGACAAGCTGTATGGCACTGTAACATTAAGTCATTACTCCAAATACTCCAAATTCAAAATTGAAGCCAAATCTAAAATAATTTTTAAATATGCCCTAATACCTAGCAAATACCTGCGATAAAAATAACATGAAGTACTAATTAATGTGTGATACACAATAAATTTATTTCTGCTACTTTAAAGTTATAACATGACGTCAATCAATATGGCAGCCAAAAATGTGAATACTAAAAAAATACATTAAAAAACAATAACTAACACTCAAATTGAATGAAAGTCTATTATTTTTATTGTAGTTCGGTTCTTACATTAATTTATCAGAAATAGGTGTTCGATGTATATATACACACTACATAAGTTCAGCGTTTGAAAAGTATAAATTTACCTCTGTAAGTATGGCTAACGTTATTACTGTATGGTCCTGTTCCTGTACTCGTTTTCCCAGCTACACTACACACATACTTGTCTCCACATTGGACACCAGTGACTCTTACACCTTCATCCTTTGTACAGGACATTGGTTGAAAGCCACCACCAACTGACAGGTAGACCATCTTCATCCGTCCGCGAGATTCTATGTTATGTCCACCATGTCTACTGCCAGCATGGTATATCATCCATTCAAATTTCACGTGGTTCCATATATTCCATCACGCCTACTACTGCACGGTGAAGCACTGGTACGTAAGACGGAAACAATAGATAAATAGGTTATCTTTTCCTTTAAATTTCATCTTTTATACTGTGATTAAACGTAACTGGGTGCAACAAAATACAAAATATAACAAAAAAAAATCGAATATAATAATTTAAAAAAAAATAATATTACTACAACAAGAGTTTCCTTCAGTCTCTCCAACTATGCTTTTCTTTGTGCTGAGTCAGGGGGCCCCAATTTCAAAAAACGTGTGTTGATTGCATGTACATAATGCTTTGCCATATACTAATCACTGTGTGCATAGCTAAGCTTAAATCGAATTTCTTCATATAGAAATCACACTTTGTTATAACATTCCGGATCCAAAGTATCCTATGGACGAATCTACACTGAATGTTTACTGCATCAAACGAAACTCCGATTCATCTCAAATTTCGGAATTGTGCATTTTAGGTTACTAGCTTTAGTTTAGTTGACTATTTTTCAATTATTACACACAAAAAAAATCATATTTCGAATCTCTGAGTCAGACTTTTTAACGTTGGAGCTGATACTTATCACGTGTGAGGAGTGACAGTCTGAAGTTGTGCTCTCACTAATTCAATTCGGTTATAACTGCCTTGAACAAACCAGTTTGCTAAGAGTTCTCTTGACCAACACACCTAACACTGCTGAGGTCCAAGGTCACACATCCAGCCAAAGAGTCATAGGGTAACTGCACTAAAAAATATCAGTAAATTGCCACCATATTTCCGACAAATCAAATACATAAAAAATATGATTTAACATGAGGTATACTCGCCCTTGTGGCTTTTATAAATCTAACTGTAAATTAAGATTATCATCTAATGTTAATATAGATTTCTCTATTTAGGCCTTAAATACATTAACGTAACCCGTCCCTACCCTCGAAATTTCGACTGTAAGTTGTAATAACATTGCAATTTTTCGTGCATTCACAAAAAATTATAATATCATATTTCGCTTATTCGCATAATATTTTGTTTTTACTATTTATATGTTCTGATCTTTTAATCAATACTACATTTGAGTGCTTTACAAGCACTGTCCGATACACTGTCTCGGGCTTTTATATGCCTAAGCAGGTTCATACACTACTTTGGGATACAAAATAATTATATCAGATTTACAATAAAAGCATAGTGTAACTGAATGGTCACCCTATCTGTTTTTTAGAAATTCTCCAATGGGCAAATGTATTTTCACCGTTTGTTAATAAGAATTATTTAGTGTTGAACGGCGAATCCATAAAACCAATTCCATCCCAGAATGAATTGAATTTAATGATTGTTGTACCCTCCTTCTGATCTCCTGTAATTTATATTATGTTTAATCCTGTAAAGTACATCGCCGGATAAGAAAGAAGGAGGCCCTCTATAATCATCATAGTTATAGTTCCTCATCAATTTTGACTTGGCGTTTTACGACTACTTTATCATGTAGGCAAGGTTGTTTTTTATCCTCAAATACACTTTATCAACAAAAGATGAGAAGAGTCTGAGAAACTTCAGGGCATGCTCTCTGGAAAAAGCAAAGCTTAGAGAACATTGCTTCCATTGCAACGACATTATGTATAGGATAAAGTGGTATTATTGGAGTGCTGTTCGGGGATATCATTGCATGCTTGGATGCATTAATAAATGATCCATTTATTACTTTATTAATTGCCTCCAAGCATGCACTTATATCCCCGCATGCACTCCACTAATCCTACTTTCCATAAACCACATGATCATATTTTATACACCCAATCAAACAATAAAAATACAATAATAATAACGCGTTTTCTGATATATTTTGGATAACTTGTAACAATTTAACTAGAAATATCGCAGTCTAACGAACTTTCACAACCCTGAAGTTGACCTTGCATAAAGCACAACGCATTGGGAGAGAAGTGTAAAAAGTTATAACATGAGTATTGATTGAACTTAGATGAGTTACCAGCTCAATACTGGTTAGCGTTAACATAATTGCTATGATTACACATTGAACGTAGCGTTACGCATTCAAGTCATACTTACTTCACCAATCGCATTTGGATGAATAGCGCAGCCGATTTACATGCCGATAATTATTCTTAAAGTTCTTAATGTACGCCATCTATTTGTATAGGTCTAAATCTGGGTCATTAACACCGCAGATTTTAAAATAACAATTTGTAGGACCTACTGCGTTAAGTTTGCCTTGTTTTTTACACCATGGAATAAGATTCTATTTTAAGATAGTACTCTGGTCCGTGATGTAATGATTCCCTTCCTGGTTTTTGATTGAGTGAGGACGTGGATTGTACCGGTCTCGGAAAGTTATGGATACTCCAATAATTTCCCTGTACTTGGACCACTGCTGTCTAAAGTTATACAGAGCTGAGTGTCACCAGTGAACCGATAGTTAATGAAATGTCAAAGTAGCGCAGTTTTTCTGAATATCGTATGGAAAACTTAGAGAAGTGAACCAGTTTCGCAACGCAGTTGACAAACCAACACGTGCAGTTGCTACGTGAACTATGACTACATCACTTTCGCACCGTGAAACGAGAGAAGAAAAAGAAGAGGAAAGTCCCCTTCTACCAGAGAGACGAGACAAACGGCGGCTTGCGCATGGTTTGCCGCGGAAGAAAGTCGGCACAACTCCCAAGCCAAATCCCGATGTTGACACAAAACCTTGGAGTGACCAGGACATGTGTGCCAGCTCAGGCGTGTGAGGAAAAGTATATGGATATCGACCAATCCTCCGCTCGAGAATAGACCGTTAGTACCTGTGATACGGTATCCGATCACAGTGAGTCACGCATATGGTTAGTGACCAGGAATTTTAGTGATGATGGCCGTTCAGATTCTAGTTAATCATACTCTGAGACGCTGCTACCAACGGTCTGCTTTTGCTCCCAAGTAGCCGATCCCGACTTACCTAAGCTGTGCATGCGGTGTTTCTCAGCTGCCCTTTGCGAACGTCCACAATGTAAAGAGTACCACATGAAGTCTGTGAAGCCTTCAAATAGTCCAACTAATGTAACATTTGACTTGTCTCCCATATTGCGCCATTAATTTTTACGTATTTGCTTTTGGCGCCATAACTTATAGTTGAAGGCGCCATTCAACAGAACCAACGAACCAACACGACAACGTACATATCTGATTCTTTCCCCGTTCGTAAAGCCACAAAACCTGGAGGGTGTGGTAATGAACGTGTTCTGGCCTTTGTATTATTGCCTTACCATGACAAGTGAACTGTTCACGCGCTCTCACTTGAGGGGGAAGTTAAAGCTGGCGTGCGTTATTAAATTCTATTGTTTAATATGCCGCTTGATAATGCAGCCCCTGATAATGCACGCAATATTTAAATCGTGTCATAATGCACGCATGCATATTCAAGTCGGGTCATAATGCACGCCCGAATGCATATTCAAATCGGTCTAAGCACGCATGCATATTCCATTTTAGTAGCGTGCATTCACGAATAGAATTGTTTACGCGAAAACAAAGAAAAACTACTCGAAAATATTCCTGCTGTGGTTTATGTAAAAATAAATAAATTAAGAAACAGGAAGATGTTGCTATCTTCCTTTGTTATAAGCTTTGTAAATGATGCCTTGATAGACATTTTGTCCTCATAAACGAAACAAAGAGCTACACGAGCAGCCCTTTATAATCAATACCCACATACCTAAAATATTAGCTTTGCTGATGTAGTGCAATGAGTGCAATGACTTGGATATATCTAACCGTCTTCACACCAAGCAAACTCTATTATGCAATACATAACACCATACCGCACTATTTATATTATGAAGTTAACTCTCGCTCTCATATTAAAAATCTCAATTCACATGGCTAGGTTCAAATAACTTTTCATTCACCAGTATATTGAGCAACTACCCCCATGCGTTTTTGGATTAATTATAGCCAGAACCTGCATGGTCAGTGCTTGTTTAAATGTGCCCATCCAAGCTCTGCCCGGCCCTTGGTAGATTACTTGCCTTACCCAAGTGTGATGGTACGTATACAGGTAATATGTTGTTTTTGGCAATTCCCTTTAGTGTTTCAGGCCCCCAGAAACAAAAATGCAAAAATGGGAGTCGCCCCCCCAAGAACACAATGCCACTCACCTATACGGTTGCTAAGTACTATACGCACATCCTTGCAAGCGGCCTTTAGTTCTGGGGGGGAGAGGGTTCATATTTGGAATTTCAATTACCCACGAAACCGTATATAATTTTAAATAAAAGCGCCTTTTTTGAGAATTTAAGTGGACCTTTTGAAACCACGAAAAGGTAAACTTTGAGCATGTCCCTTTATAAATGTGGAATGTTTCAATTCATCCGTTCTCATGAAAACTATAGAGGGCGTCCTCATTCCTTACCGCGGATGTCCCCTTTAGTACTTGAGATGAAATATTGGTGAGTAGTATTTAGTCCTTAGCCATCAGAAATTTTAGCCAAATTAGTGTCCTTAAGGGCAAAATGATACTTATTATTCAGCCTAAGTACACTATTCCCTAACAAAAAATGCATGAGCATTTATAGTATGGGACAATTAAGGATTACACGGGGTCAAAATTTTAAATGATCTGGTCATGTGAAAGTAGGCACATCATTTTGTCCGAAAAAAAAAAAAACCATAAGGATTAAACAAAAAGGTATAGTTTGTACTATCTACAACCCAAAGTTTTCGAGTTAAGGTTAAAAACAGTAAAAACAGGTCAAAAGGTTAAATTTCAGTTTACCACAGGGGTAAAATTTAAAAGTTTTGCCTATTTGTATGCAAATGGTGGCAAATTTTTGGTGCGATCATTGATTCAATAAGGATAGTTTTTGGAGTGTCTCAAATGCTTAGTACCAAAGTAGGGGTAAACAAGTCAAGCCCCTTGAAATACAAGGGATTTAGACCTTTGTTGCCCCCTACACTGGTAACTAAGCATTTTAGACCGGCAAACTATTCCTTATTTTAACCCTATCGAGCCCACCAATAACTATGCACCTTATTTTAATCCAAATCAGAGCAACTTGTGAATTTTGACCCCTGCACAACTGAAAATGAGCCCTTTTTATGATTTTTGCTGTATTTTAGCCTATACTCCACACATTAGGCTGTATTTAGTACACACGATACCTTTTTTTGGAATCCTTGAGCAACAAATAATGTGGTATACTTTCAACCTGATGAAGCATTTCAATTTATCCCCCTGGGTAAACTTGGTTACCCCCTACCTGGCTGTAGCTACCATCACAGAAATTCTATCATCATTTTTGTGTATGCCATGGTATACTGATGCTGCATAATAAGGTCGTTTTGTCCCTTTCAGGATACCGAAAATTTGCTTGTCTCATAGACTAATTGGGTAGTGAGTATTTTTGAGCTGCGAAGCAAGCTCTTACAAATCGCCCGGAAACACTGTTAGTGTGTGTGTTCATTCGTTACGGTAACATTAAAATGATGAATCCATTTGATGCATCAGTTTTACAGCTGTCTCAGGTAATTATGTCCGTCGGCACGAACACGCTTATTTTTTCGCTGACTTACTAAACAAAAAAAAAATACGGATTTGGTGGACGCGTTTCGGACCTACCAAGGTCAAAGTTCATAATTAATAAAAAAAATATTAGAACTGTGATATTTACTATTATAAAAATCACACTCGTCCGTAGCGATCCATACCGGACCATATGAAAATTGATTGCTCTGTTACTTAGCAACGGTAACTTTCTGAACACACACATACCTAAGAGGTTCTTGGAGGTCTAAGGATCATTTTTATAAGCGAGGGTCGCCGGGCGAAATCGACGACAAAGTGTTTTTTTCATGCGGTTATTTTTCGTATGCTGGACACTTCGGTGACAGGTCTTCGGCAACAAAGCAATTCGGCGACACCAATTCGGCAAGACGTCAATTCGGCAACATTTTCTATGTGGATCTTTTGTCACGTTGAGCTCGGAGATAACGGAAATAACTGCTTGTTATTTTCTGTTCGTCTTTTCTTATGTACAATGTTTGGATATTATAGTATTTTACACAAGTGTTAGCCTCTTTTACCAGTCGTTTTTTAATAAAATACCAGTGAATTCTAACTTTTGATACCAAAGGGTTACAGACTTATTGCTTGTGATGTTCCTCTTTCCTTGGTACAAATTTTGTGTACTGTAAAGTAAATTTACGAAAGGGATTTTAATCATTTACCCTATTCAATCTTTCGGGCTACATCTGTCGGGTTTATTACAATAGTGACGGATGTTGCAATTTTTATCATTTTTACGAAATTAAGGGAACTACTAAATACCAAAATCCTCAAACCTGCCAAGTGCCGAACCTTACAAGTACTTCATTAATTAATAATCTAATTAAAAATCTTGCAATTTTGACGTATGTTGCATAACAGAATTCGGTGTATTACATAGTGACAAATGTTGAACCCTCTGTCAAAAAAGTGTATACTTTATTTCCCCACTAATGTTTTTTAAATACTTTTGTTAGTAAATAGTCTCATCTTAAATTTATAACTGCCACAAGCAAATTATAATTACTTATAAATATCGATATAGTAAAATTTATATTATATTTACAGTTCAAAGTGTGAATCGCGCCAATCCACTCAACATCCGTCCATTAGGTAATAAACCGAATTGAGCCGATTCGCGAGGACGGACTTTGGTTTTGATGGATGTTCAGAAAACGCCCGATTTGCTGTTTTTCCATAATGACGGATGCTGAATCACGCTTTAGTATAGGGGGAAAATAACATCCGTCACTATGTCATTAACATAATTCAGTTGCGTATTTTTTGGTGTGGACGGATAGCTGGTTAAGCTTTTCCATGTATTACATCCATTTTATCAAGTAATTTTTTTTTTTTTTTTTTTTAAATTAAATTTCCAGTTGTTAATTTCCCGCTTTCTTACTCTGATTTGATTGTTTGAATCGTATGTGGGGATGTGTACGGACCCTCTGGAGTTCGCGATTTTTCAAATTCGTTTCTCATAAACAAAAATTCGTATTTTGTTTTAACATCCGCCTATGTAATTACACCCGACGAAATGATGTTTTGGCTTGATGTTCTGAAGCAAAATCTGCGAAAATGTGCTCCATTTTGTCGACGCATATTAATTTTTGAACTCCCACAACCTCACAGCGTATGGTTCATTCGCACTTCCGAGACATTTTTGAGCTGCAAAGCAAGCTTCATAAATCCCAGAGGAGGACACGGATCCCGGTCAAACGTCATCGTTTACCCCTCACTACAGAAAAGGTTTGAAACTTTGGTATTAGTATGCACCTCCTTCAATTTTGGCTTCCATTTTGAATTTGAAGTATGACTGTATATAAGCCATACACTTGTTCATTAGAGTCCTATAGTATATCTCGTAACTCCATCGTTTTGTATATAGGGTTGAATAGATAAATATCATTTAGGGCGAGCTCATCTTGGATTTCTCTCAAAATCTCAGGATGCCCAGGTTGCACCCGGCAGAATTCTTATTCTACACACCCTAATCTATCATTTTCAGCAAAAAATTGTGTCCATACTCAAACTGTACGTCACATAAGCTGTCTACTGACTACTCCCAGAAGTTAATAGCGCAGAAGGCCTGAAAAGGACAAACTGGGTGCGGCAATTAGGGCTAAGACAATGGTAGCTTTCAAATGACAGATCAATCACCTCCCTAGACTTAAAACTGGCAAAGATATAGGCAAAAAGTGTTTTGATCTAAAAATGCACGATTCATGAGTGTGACTTTGCTGCCACAGCTCTGGTGCAGAGTTGGTACAACTCAAAAAAACAGTGTTCATACCCTCTTTTGTTTCCTTACTGTATTGCAACTTGACACTGTTCTGTGTCAACACTTATTACATATTTAATATTTTAGAAACTTTGACAAACACTTTATTGTTCGTAGTCCGACTTGAATACATGAGAATGATAAACCACAGGATAAGATGGCACAAACTTAGGTTTATTTGTTTTCTTTCTTGCCCCAAATACTTTTGAAATCACCAATACAAAATTTATCGCATACATTGGTTCCTTAGCTTCCGAGGACATTAGGTCTTTTTGAAACATAGGCTACTTTAAAAATAAGACTGGTAATGTATATTTAGCTAGGAGAAAGCCATTCTTGAACATCTATAAATAACGAGCTGCTTATCTTTAGAACTGAAAGGTTATCAATGAAATACAATTATGATGCGACAATGACGACTGATAAACACTCACTTTCTTCAGCCGTTGTTGCAAATACAGGACCGTAAAGCGTTCTATATCTATAATCTCCATCTGCCTGTAATAATCTTGGACTGCAAATGGATACTTCGTATGTAGAATATGGGAAAAGATTACGTAAGGTCACAGATTTGGCTGTATCCATGGCGTGTCATGCTATCGAACAATCCATCTCGCATTGTTATCTCCTGAAATCACACTGATCTATGTTGGTAAGTCGATAAGTAACTTGGAACTCATTGTCTTCTTGGCCGCATTCCCATGACACTGTCAGTTCTGATGATGGATTAACTGCACCCACTGGTGACCCATATACTCAAAGATAAGAAACTGTAGCTTGCAATGAGCAAGTGAAAAAATCACTCATATAAGTTTCATTGTAATATCTGAGGGAATTGGTGATGGATCCACTCTGGAGTCTGGGAACCTATGACGCCTACTATGAGTTTGGATCTCGCGTATCTATCCTAAAGTTTGGACTTTCGCTAATGGGTTAAATAATACGATTGCCAATTCCATGCTAGGGCCGCTATAGACCGATTCAATATGACGTCAGCCACAAGAAATTGTTGGTGGACAAGAGCAGAACATTCCAGGGACTCAAATACATTACAGCTGTAAACGATCCCTGTTTGTGAGGTATTGTAGTATGGAATGCGTCTATCTGTCCACCAACATGGATGGCTATTGAATAAGGTCTCTAAGAATATTGGGTGCCCAACTTGGTCTCACATGGCATCTAGAAAAAATGTCTACAAATTGCATTAGTTATATTAAGAAAGTTTAATTAATGATTTACATGGTAAACTTATTGTTTTCTCAAATTAAATAGCATTGGACAGCAAATTTTGGGCAATGTTCATTCGATTGGTTCAACGATCAGTCGTGCCCGAACCCATAGAGCCATCTCGTACTAGTCATTTTCGATACACTCTGTTTTGTTGAACATAGGTTGAAAAATCTTGGCTTATTTACGTGAATTTATCATGTACTTTGGCCGTGTATTGTGCTATATTTCTATGTGCATTGAAAGGAAACAGGCCAAAAAGTCTAATGTGAGTTGAAATGAGTGATCATATGATCTGTCTGGTATTTCTCAAGTTTTGACTTTTAACCTCAAAACGATATCGAAGTTGTACTAAAATGCTACCGAAATAATTTTTATCATCTAAAAAGTTACATACTCAGGGCAGGCATTGAAACCCTGGGATGAATATACCTATACAGGGATAGGAAAACACACACAAATGACCGCTTGGGTGGCCTCGGAGTGATTTTTCAAAAAAACAATTCACAATTTATGAAGAGATCATCATGTTCGTAGATAGAAAATAACATTGGAGGGAAAGAAACTTTCTTTCAATCAGAACCAAAGTAAAAAAATGACTAACCGACAGTTTCGTCCGTCAGTGGGCGACAGGACTTTTTCAGGGTGATACCCATTCTTCTTAGAATCCTATTTCTGGTCGAGCCGGATGACGTTCAGGAGAGGATATATAGTGACTTAAAAAATGGCCCCGCCTCCGTTCCCTGTTCATAGTCTTTGGTCCCCGATTCCTGATTCACAAAGGTTGATTCTGGTTATCTCGCTGTTGTTTCGGTTTGCTCCGGTTGTTAAAAAACTTTGGCTCAGACCAATGATTGACGTGGTTGAAGAGCATTAGACATGTATAAGAAGATTGGGTCATCACTCTGAAGAAGTCTGTCGCCATGACGGACACGAAATTGTCAGGTTAGTCAGTTTTAACTTTTGGTTCTCATGAAAACCGAATTTCCTCTGTTCTCAATTTAGAAATACCAAAACTGCATCGGAAATACATCACGCCAATAACAAATAATAAATTTTTTCACATCTAATTTGTTAAGAAATTTTATCATCATTTTGGTAGGAACTAGTTTGGAGACCACATTAGGTGTCAGTTTTTCGGCAAGCTTTAGCATTGTTTCCATTTTGGAATAGTAACGCTGCAAATTTAGCTTCGATTTCACTCTGGAGTCCTGGTTATCATACAGGAAATAAAATAGCAACGAGGTATATAATACGCAATAAATATCCACCAATATATAAAATACTAACATGCATGTAAAAATTTGTATGAAGCACAAACTTATGATACACTACCAAGCACACATGAACGTAACTATTTAACACAGAGTGAATGGGCGCTTTCATATCCCCTCTGAGTAGATTGATCCCAGTTGCGACATAAATGATCTCAAGTTAATTGAGCTCAAAAAGTAGGAAATTTTGAATGTCAATTTGGTATCCTAACAAGACAAAATCGTGAACAATCAGCAGTTCTAACTAGTCCATGTATTCGGCAGACTAGACCTAAATTGCCTGTGTTATGTGAGTGCATAAAATCCCCTACCGAATGAAATACCCAACATATAGTTAATAGGAAGGTATATTTGGAGTTCTAGACCGATTCCACTATGACGTCAGCCACAGACCTTGTGGACAAATGCATACATTCCAGTACTACAATTCATTAAGCTGGTACTCGATCCCATGTTTACCGATTGCACAGGGATCATGACAGGTGAATGTATTGTATTAACTGGAATGCGTCTATCTTGTTCCACCAACATGCTGGCTATTGAATACGGTCTATTTTATGAAGTTATGATAGGATGTAAACTCACTGATCTCTATACAATGGTTGACTACACAACCGCAATTGTTATTAATGAATGGAGAAACGGGCGGACATCTTGGTCTACCGAACACAATTGCATTCCAGAGACACCTGTTTTAACAGAAGTTTTGTATACCGGGTGCAACTTTTTTTAGAGACATGCCCTCCCATACGCGCACATACAATGAGCTCAATGACTTGGCTTGATTCTGTAGTCCCTTTGAGGTCGCTTCTCCCACATTTCAATGGGAACAAATTTTGTATAAATGACCAGCTCTTAACCACCTGCTTGGGCTCTTTTGGATGACCAATATGGCCCGTCATTGCCTCAATTACGAAGCACAAGTTTCCAATCCGTGTTAGAGGATCAGTGGGTTAAATAAACGCCTATAGTGTGGTTTGGTGTGTATTAAAATCCATTAGGATTTTCATGCTAAAATTGATTTTTGTTTGCTGTTTTGGGTTTCAAGGTTTCAATAGGCCTAAACTGTCAGAAAAGATGGGGTGAAAATTTTGCGGACTGATGCCGTTCTTGAGGGGAGGGATTAGTACAAGGCAAACATTTAAAATAAAATCGAAAAAATCGACCTCAAAAGGGTTTGTGACATTATCGACCCTGTGTCACTAGTGACCCTGATGAAATTCATCAGACTTTTACGGAATAAACGCATAATTATGCAAGTTATTCCGTCAGCAAGTTTTAATGTACACTAACCGCGTTTTCGTCTCCTCATAGGAATGAAGAAAAAGTAATATTGCCTTGTTCCACCTTTATTAAAGAGTATAGCCCCATAATGGTTCAAGGTCACCCTGGGGTCAATCCTCTGATGTTGTTGAAAAGTGGTTTCAAATGATTCCTTGTGTCAAACGCAACAGAAAATGTATTTTAACTGATTTGGTGACTCAACCTTGCGACAAAAAGGGGAGAAGAATGCATGAGGAGCAGGTATAAACAGGGGCGGCGAATGGGGTAGAGCGGGTCACTTGAAAATTTTGCTTTGCTGACCCCCATGCTAGACCATTTGACCCTTGTACCTTTTTGATTGTAAATTAAGCCAACCAAATGTCACCCACTGAAAAAATACATTTGTTGGATCCTGTCAGACAATACAAACAACTTATCGCCATTTTCATCAAAATCTGAGCATATGGGGCAAAAATCTACCCCCAGGATGACCTTGACCATATGTGGCCATCTCGACCCCTTGGCAATTCACAACTCTCCACACATTCATTTTCACGTTTTTTGCGGGTCTTGGATTTGTCCAACTGTTGGTAAGGCCTACCATTCGTGTAAGCCCACTTGTGCAAGTTAGATTTTAAGTTCCATTGAATTATAGCTCTTTATACTGGCCATTCTTTTGCTGTTCATTCACCGCATCTTACATGGTAGCCCTAGCTCACCCTTTGTATATATTGTTATAAATATTTTTGGATAATCAGCGAGTTGGCCTTTAACGCTTGATATATTGTTGTTTGTGTATTTTTTTTGTCGCTCACATTTTTTATGTTGGCCCATGTCCAGCTACCTTATTGTATTTGAATGTACCCAATTTGACCATTTCATTCAATAGTATCCTACATCACTCCTCCACCACCGATAATGACTGTAATATGACCATATCCAAAGTCCCAACTGTTGTTATTACATAGTGACGGTCTTAATGAATTTGCTGGAATCTAAGCACATTCAGCTGTCATTTATTTCATCATAATGTTCGCAACTTAAATAAACACTTTAACGATGTCATTAATTATCTTTCTACCATTAATCAATAACTTTCATATCCTTGGTTTTACAGAAACTTGTTTTAACTATGATTACGAATCTAACTTAATTGACTTCGACGGTTACTCATTATAAATTCCATACCATACGGTCTGACCGAAGAGGAGGCGGTGCCTCCTTTTCATTCACCCTAACATTGACGTTGAACTAAGGACCGACCTAATATTAATTGCCCTGATGCAGACGCTGGTTTTTATCGAAATTATGACATCACAAATCCAGCAATAAAAACTATCGTTGTATCATCTTCGCCCAGACACAGTTAACTTGACGAGTTTTTAAGCGTGAGCTTTTCACGTGTCTTCATACATTTAACAATGATTCCCAAATTCTTGCTATATCATGGCGCTATAACATCGATTTCTGATTATGACTCGATCCTAAGTTAATGACTTCGTTAATCTATTTCCTCTAATTGATTTTGCCCTACCATTGATAGGCCTACCCAAATAAACCGAACGACTAACTGCCGACATCATTGATAACCTCAATAACAATGATCTTTACCAATGTAAATGCGGGTTTCTTTATTCATGACATCTCAGACCAATCTTTTCCAGTTTCTCTAATCCCATTTCAACAAATTCTTGACTCATTTCTTTAACAAACAGATTCGATGACTAAACAGTCACGTGAACTTAAGCCAAGCAACATCAGGTTTAATAGTCCAGGATACAGACCATGTGACCTTGTTAATCAC
>JAMKCH010021679.1:0-20748 GCA_023653785.1 Ophioderma brevispina
GCAACGGGCTTATGCATTATCCTATCAATGGGCTTGGGGTATTGTCCTTAGCACCGGGGCTGATGGCATTAGCCTTAACCTTAGCAACGGGTCTAATATCATTAGCCTTAACCGTGAAATAGAAAAATGGAGTAATTGCTATAAAGCATATCTGTTGTGGTAGGGAGATGAAACTGGGTGGGTGTGTTCAACATTCGTGCCAAATATTTAGAGGTCATTTCAAGGTCATACGAGTCATTCAAGGTGCAATTCACTAATATTTATAGGATGCTGAAACCGGTGGGTATGGTCAACCTTCAGTACCAAAATTTTAAAGGTCATGTCAAGGTCATTCATTCTAGGTTATTAAAGGTCAAATTACTAAATATGTAGTAGAGGAGTGAAGACTTTGGTGGTGGGTCCAACATTCAGTAAAAATTTTAAAAGGTTAATTTCAAGTCGTTTGTGAGGTCATTTAAGGTCAAATCACTAATATGTAGTAGGAGGATGACACTTGGTGGGTGTAGTCCACATTCATTCCAAAATTTTTAAGGTCTTTCAAGGTCAGTCGGGGTCAATCCAAGTCAAATCACTGCACTGGTTGTATGGTCATCAAACCTAGTGAATGTGTCAAAAACATTAAATGCCGAAGTTTAAAGGTCATGAAGGGTCATGCGGGTCATTTTTAAGGTCAAATCCTTGCACAATCACGCATATAGCACTTTAGCACGAATAAAGCACACAGCTCATATACACATAGCACCCCTACAGCAATAACACCTAATACTAAATTTCCAACTTACCACATAGCCCACAATAACGCCTATTTACCGCTATTTTTTTCAAAATTACTAGGCTGTAAAATGGCCCCAATATTACATCTTAAAAGTATTTGCGAAATTTGGGAATTTTTGAATTGGGGTACCTATAGGGCATTTTTAGAGGTAGTAAGCTTGTTAAATCAGCTCAAATGGTGGTTTCTCGCGAGGAAGGATTGCTTCCAGAACCCTCATCTACTAAACTACTACAATTATAATTTTGTAGAAACAGAAGGCACTGTAATTACAGTAGTTGGTAAAATTCCCTTGACATGTAACTATGACTCCACTTTCCCGTCATAACGATGCACAACCGTGGGATTTCATGTAATCGCAGTCATTAAAGAGCTACGCACATGTTTGTATGTCCAAGGGATTATGACAAACACTGTGTCAAGTGTCAACCCAAGTAGTCAGTCTGAAACTTGCCATACTGCCCCTCTATTGACCTGTCCTCATCTGTATCTACCTTGAGCTGCTTCTTTTCAGGCTCCAATGCATTATGTGATGATTTGCGTCTCCTCTTGTCTCTTAGGTTCTGCCAGCTTCTTTCTTTACTTTGTGCCAAGGTTCTTCAATGTCAATCTGAATAACAATGCATGTTATTTTTGGAACTATCATTTGCTTCAGTGGTTTTCAACTATATTTGATTGTAGTCAAAGTGGTTACTGAAAGGACCCTTAACTGAAGGCACTTCCAACAGGGGGTGTCAGCTTGTGGCAATTTCTGAACAAGGATGCTGACAATATTGCCAAACAATTTACCAAACTTGAAAAGCTTGTTGTTATCCCTGCTAATCCATCTTTTCAAACTTATCTACTACAGCCTAAAGTACATGCCCTGAACCCAAGTCTTGAATGCTTTTTGAATTGTGTCGCAAACATGCTAGATACACTGTAAATTCTGTCAGGGATCTGAACACCTTACTTTTCTGTTCCACAAATTGCCACACACTGCCACCTCCCCCTGGAACTCTTCTGTTTTTACAGAATGTAAACATCCAAATTGTTTTTCAAAACTCGTGGACGTGATTTCAGTAGGGTCCTTTCATTATGTCAAATTTTTTTCATGCCATTATGTCCCTTTAAATACACTTGAAAGACACATGTTTAAGGGCCAATAACACTTTATTTTCTTATCTTTTCTCTATTTTGTGGATTAGTTGCTAGGCCAAATGTCATCATTTAGCAGGCCGGATTTGGCCTGCTGAAGCCACCACTTGAGAACTCCTGGTTTACTACATGTACAGAATGTACTAGTGTTGATTTGGAAATTATTATTTGACTCCATATTGAGAGTCAAAATTATATTAAAATTAAATGCTTTTATCTAATTTTAAAGGTGGATAACTCAATCATAGTCCAATTTTTTGTGAGATGTTTCTCCCTTGCATGGAAGCTTAACACCAAAAACATCTAATACATTTGAGTAAATTGACCAGCTGTTCGGATAGTAGAAGCAAAAATGTGTATCATATTGGCCCACAGGACAGTGTGTGTGTGTGTGTGCGTGTGTGTAATGTGAGCTTGTGGAGTCAAACACATAACACATTTGCAAATTTTTTTGTTCATAGCATCAAAAGTAAACATTTTCCAGACCTTCTATATCACTGGATTAAGTGAACTTTCTTATGATATCAAAATCTAAATTTTAATGGAGTGAAGTATGGGGGTTAGGACAAACATCTTTAACTGCTGGAATTTGCTTTATGTGTTTTATCAGGACATTTTTTTTTAATTTTCCTAAAACTGGAACTATCAGAGTCAACTATTCCTATCTCTTTATATATTACTAGCGGGAGGCCCGCGCTTCGCACGGGCTCCCGCTAGTTGAGTGAACGGGAGGTCACTGAAACTGAAGCGATCACTGAGGAGTGAAACACTCTTGCAAGACCACCGCAACCAAACCCGTCACCCTGAACTTAAGGAATTCACCGAGTCGCAAATTTTGTATTTTTAACACTTTTAATAACTCAAATTCCCTTACCTATCAAATCCTATAGCCCATGTAGTTACCGATTTCTAAGAATCGTCAAATGAATGACTATTTAATCCCGTATAAATTTCAGTATATTTTATTTTTCTCATATTTTTTTTAATAAGAAAACTCCAATATTTAATCCCGTATAAGTTTCTGTGTACTTTTTCCCCCTCAAAAGTACTCCCCGTGGGGCCAGGGTAAGCCGTAAATCCCGAATTTTCTACATAATTTCCTCATAACTCTTCAAACTCCCATATAAAGTTCTCGCCATCCTGAAGAGGTAGTTTGCAGCATTTCTTGTAGCTTAGGCCTATATAGTTCCTATTTTCTAAATATTAAAGCGTCAATATTTCATCCCGTAATTTTCCGGATATTTTAGTTTTTTCTTCTTAAAACTCCGTGGGGTAACCCGTAATATCCATACACCCCCCTCACAACATCCCGTATTCGTATTTTTTATTCCTCGTAGTTTGCAGCATATCTTGTAGCTTAGGCCTATATAGTTCCTATTTTCTAAATATTAAAACTCAATATTTCATACCATAATTTTCTGTGTATTTTATTTGTTTTCTTCTCAAATCTCTGTGGGGTAACCCATAGTATCCATACATACGAAAATCAAAGCGAAATACCATGACGTGTTCTTGGCCGATTTCTACTTTCTTTCCCCACACCGTTTGCACTATAAGGAGCCTGTTTTTTGCGTATACCGCATATCTGGTATAGCGTCTTACGCGTAATCGCCGTTGCTACGCGTAACCACCCGTCGCAACGCACCACGCATACGCGCCGCTTAGTAATGCGTACAAACAATGGTAATTTATCATAGCAACCGAGCACATTTTCGTTGATTTTTCAGCCATTTCTGAACGGATTTCGTCCAAATATAGGGTAGAACCACCGCCGGGTAAACATCAATATGTTGTGTGAATTTGGCGCAACATGGATCGAAACTGACGGAGCCTTTTGCGGACAAACATACATACATACAATTACAACATTAGCCAAATTATAGTAAGATTGTAGAAAGCAAAACAAAATCTATGTTCTATGTACAACCTTTCACATCCCAATCAGATCAGTCACATCACTTCTGTCATTTGTTGCATTTTTAATTAGCCTATTTCTTCCATAGTACAGGTCAGTCTGTATTGATTTTGCTTCCTTTGACTTAATTCAGGCAGAACTAGTTTCATGCAGCCATGACGGACATCATGGCACACAATCTTAATTTACCCCTAGGATCATTTTTTTTACATAATAATTACATTTGCCGGTAGCATCAAAATATATCTTGCCTAAGGTTTCAAAAGTACAATCAATCATATCTAAGATGATGTCTTTTTTATTTTCAAAGATATAACAAAAACTACAGATTTATTTTAAATAGAACACAGCATTGTAGCCCAGATATTTCAATTGACAGTGATTTTATCTACCTCAGTTGGTCCAATTTCTTGTCAGTTGAATGTGTAAGCTTGATAATTTAACATAAGTGATGCATGTACATTTTTTGTCTGCAGACATGAGTCATCTCATTGGAGGGGACACAAGATTTTGAGACTATGATTCAAGAGGGTCACACCTGCCATTTTGATGCAATTTTAAAGTAATTTTCATAGTTTTATTTTTGTTCTGATTAGAGGGGCACACTCCCATTTGATCAATGTTTAAAAGCAATTTTCACATTTTTATTTTGATTGCTCTGTTAGAGGTACACTGTAATTTTTATGTAATTTTTAAAAGCAATTTTCACATTTTGATTTTGGCTTGTTCTGATTAGAGGGTACACCTGCCATTTTTATGCAATTTTGAAAAACTACGTTTCAAATCTTATTGGGGGACAGTGTGCCAATGACATACACCATGTTTGTATTTCAAAAGCCTTAACAGTCTCAATACACACTGACCCATCATTCTAGAACGTGGATGGGATGGGGAATATACTTATGATATAAGACGAGTAAAACATTAAATTAAACTGCAGAAGTAACTGGTTGCTTTAAATATTTCAGGAATAAAAGGTTGGACATTTTTTACTATTACATATTGATCACTTGTACCTGTTTGGCTTCAGTGCATCTCTTGTTCGTTGAATGTTACTTTGCAGGATTTCTTTTCAGAGGACTGCTCAGATATGCGCTGTTTCAGTTCTTAACTGCCACTTGAAGTTCTGTGTTCTCACACTAAACTCTTCATTTTTTTCTCTGTTCTGCTGTCAGATTAAAGAAATTGAAACAAATATGAATTTCAAATAACTAGTTCATTAATACAGAAAGTTACATGGCCCATTTGATAGTGGCTACAGATATGCATATGTTTTCATGCCACAGCTAGCATCAGTTAGTGATCATAAACACCCTAATTAAATAAATGGTTAAAGTTTTGAAGATTGCAAATCCATTTCACATGCTACAAAGCTAGAAAAGAAATGTTGATGGTTATGGTACCTCAATGGAAATACATTTTTGTTTAAGTACTTAACAAAAGCTTGCACCAATTTATTTATTTTATAGGCAGGAAATTACTACTTACACCCTTAATATGCAACCGAGTGTTATTTGTTGTTCCATATTCCCGAATGTCCTTGTGTGCCTTGTCCAGTTTTTCCTTTTGAGTTGATACAGTTCTTCTGATTTTGGCCAGCAGTTGGTGAAACACAAAACCTATTGTAGTTTTAAATGAATTAAAAAAATGATGGTATAACCAGTTGTTTGATTTGTGTTTCAACTGATAGATGGCTGACACAATGTACTTATTTTAATGAAGCAAAATTAGCCATACTTTCATTTTGTTATTCAATTCAATTCAATTCAATTTTTTTTCAATTCACTTTATCAGGCCTTACAACATATCGAACGTGACAGAATGGATAATACAGTATATATATAATAATACATAAAGGATCAATTGTAGACTGTACTAGATAAACTGGTGAGGTATATGATATGATATGTAGACAGTAATGGAAACCCGATAGGGCTTATGGATATTGCTGGCCCCTGTATACATTCAAGTAAAAAAAACTCAATTTTATAAAAATGATACCAGTAAGGGGTGATATAGAACATTTACATAGGTAAATAAACTAACAAAAAACAGAGACCAACAAACAAAAACAAACAATATCTAAGCTAAACAACACTTAACGGGAAAACGGGATACGCGATTGGAAGAAGGAGAGACTTATCAACATGTCTTGTTGAGGTATGTGATAATATTTCATAATGAGGAAGCAGAGAAAGAAGAGGTGTGGTGAGAAAGGTAAGGAAGAGAGATAGAAATAGGAGAGGAAAAAGTGAGAGAAACTAAGGACATGGGGAAAAATCTAAAAGAATTGTATGGTGATGAAATGTTTTTTCAGGTGAGCTTTAAAAGTATTTTGTTTGTGATTGTTGTGATGGATTCTGGAGATCATTCCAAAGTTTTGCGCCGTGATACTGAATAAAGTGCTTTTCAGAGGAAGATTTTGGGAGGGGAAGATGAAGTTTTGTCGGCTGTCTGGTGTTATAGTTGTGGCTTGGTTTTTTTTGTTTTTTTTTGTGGTAAAGTAATAGCTGAACTTCGGAGGTAAATGATTGTTGTGATAGTCAAACAATGAAGAGCGCTGTTTGAAGTTGTTTGATGTTCTCTATTTAAGTGTTTTCAGTGAGGGAAATAATGGCAAAGTGTGAGTTTCTGGTGGGTGAGTTTGTGAGGAGTGCGAAATGCCCATTATCTGTGTGCTATTTAGTTGGGTGAGTCCGTGAATACTAGTTGGAGGCCCAGATGATGTTACGGTAGCTAAGGTATGGGAGAACTAGTAGTTTTGTAAAAGTGATTTTAAGGTGTATTCTGGAAGGTGGTGTTAGCTCTGTAGATTGTACCAATCGCGTGAGACGCTTTGATAGTGACAGAGTTGATGTGTTCATTCCATGTTAGTTGTCGTCGATTGTGATGCCAGAAATGTGGTTGAGTGTACCTGGGAGATTTTCTGGTTATCTTCGTTAATGTTTGGTTTTGATTAGTGTTGTGTGTAGAGAAATCTGTTTGTTTAGATTTTTAAAACTTGAGAGAAGTTTGTTAGCCCGAAACCAGTCATTGATTTTTTGCGAGTTCATGATTGCATGTTGTTAAAAGTGCAATTAATGTTTAGGGTTAAAACCATGTTTTGTCCATCTGCCAATAAATTAGTTTTTAGTGTGTTAGAGATGTTAGTGATGTCGTTCATGTAAATAATGACAAGTAGGGGTCAAGGATTGAACCTTGCGGGATGCCAACTTGATAGGTTTGATGGATGATGCGGTGAAGTGTACGTAGACTGATTGTGAGCGGTTATTATATATTATTTGAATGTTAATTGATTTTTATTTAATAATTCATTCATTCCACTTATTTATTACCTTGTTTTCTTCCTGGGCATCGAAAGCTGCCAGATTATTCTGCTGGCAATTGCTTCCGCAAGCGTTGAATACGGCCTTCCTTTTCTCATACTGTTTGCACAATTATTCAAACTGTTTAATTCAAACAAAACAGGAATAAGTCCAATTTAATCCTCCCTACCATACCGGGGAGAGTGACTTTTAGGGGGGACAATCATAACACTTATCCTAATAGTGCTTAGTTTTGGAATGTGTTTATTTAACAACTGGGGAGATCAGGGCTCAAGGGGAAATTTCCCTCCTTGTGATCCAATACTCAAAGTTTAGGAATTCTCCTACAACTGATCTCCTTTGATAATAAAAATGTCTACAAATATACATACACACACAGATAGTAGCGTTTCACATTACCCATGTCCAAACTTTTTCCAGAGGGGACAAAATACATGTTTGGCAAATTGAACGTCCTTGGATTAGATTGAATTACGGTCACATCCCCCAACACTAAAGCTTAGCCAAAACCTAAAAAATTTGTGCATCTAGTTTCTGTGTTTGGGTTTCTGCAATTTCAGTGAAGCTTTGATTTTTTTTTCAGGGTCCTTTTCAAAAGTGTTTACAGAACTTCGTTTCTGAGGAGAGAGCTATTGCTCCAGTGCTCCTATAGCTCCCCTGAACAGTCTTTCATGAGCTAAACAAATTTTAGCTCCTATTACTTTGAAAGGCCCTATATTTTTGTATGACATGTCAAGTACTTGAGCCATTGTTTTGAGCTCCTAAATGACCTCAGGAGAGTTATTAACAGACTCCTCTTATTTTCATAACGAACAGTGGCATACCCATGGATTGCAAAGCGGGGGCTGCGAAACAGAGTTACCTTACTGCCTGTTATCACCAACCGTATACGTTTTTTCTAACTCTTTACTAAGTAAAACGAATACTAATCCTTTTGAATAAAGTATCAGACCTTCAAACCATTTCTTTCTGTCAGATAAAGAACAAAAGACTGCTGTTTTATGGGTAACCATCAAATATTAGCACAGTAAAGAATGGGGCATTTTTGCCTGGTGCATTCCCCCCTTGCTTCTCTCTGCCATCAAAACGCATTATGTTCCCACAATAGCTTGGTTGTGAGTGAAATGCAAGTGCCCAGAACACTCATATTAAGTACAGAACATGATACACATAATTCAGAACAGGAGGCCCTTAATTAAATCTGTAAATCGTAGGTTCCTTTGCATTTTTCCATCACTTCCTAGCAGATAGCAGTATAACAATAGTTGAATTGTATTAAATAATTCAGATTATTCTAGTGAGGTACTTTTTCATTCATGTTTTAAATATATTTTATCTTCCACAACTGATAGCAACATTTGGAATGCCCTCCCAGTGTCACCACTACCAAAAACCAAAGCAATATTTTTAATGTCCCCTCACCTTTTTCAGCTTCTTACTAAAATGAGAGTGTAACTGCTTTCTCATTAAAAAATACTCGTGGAACTGTTCTCTCTCTCTTGCATCTATATGTTAAAAGCAACATTAGGCAAGTTATTTATCATATATCAAATATAACACTGAGGGTTTATACTATGGCCTACCCCTGATGCTTCCAGCATTACAATCAAAAAATCTTCAGAGATCATCAGCAGCATCAGAAATACCAGTGATCATTGATACACTGCTCTGCGTGGTCAAGAAGTATATATTAAGCTTAAATTCGCAATTGATCTCTTGTTTCACACCAACATGCCAAATACCCATTATGCCCAGTGCTGCATTATGTTAGCATAAAACGTAGTTTTTGCCCTATTTCATGATATCATAAATGTCTGGACCCGACATTTATGGGACAAAAATTGTAATTTATCACAGGGCTTATAGCGCAGGGAATTTAAAACCTTGCATTGTATGTGTCCTGTGCCCCTGTGATTTGTTTGGCCAAATTGCTGGAAACAATCTTTTATGTGGCACTTCTATGTACTAATTTCCAAGTTCCCGTTTAGTCACAATAAAAGCAAGCACCTATAACTAATTTACCACACTCTCCAGCAAAAAAATTGGAGTAACCCAGAGTAAGATAAAGAACTTGATTGTTAGGCTGAAGATCCATAGCTATGTGAGTACCAGCCTTGTCTTCCGAGGGTGGGGGAAACTCTGGTCTTGGGGAAAAGCCGTCCTGACAGGGGTAAATAGGGCCACAAAAAGTGATTATTTGAGCATCCTGTTTTTTTCACATCCCAATTTCTCCCATTTCCTCCAGGGGCACTCTGTTTCCCTCACCCTCTGGCTATGCCGCGCTTATAACATTGTTAGTGAAATTATACATATTCTATCTGGTGATTTGGACTACCACTTAGTCATGTCAATACACTCAGAAATGGTGGTTCATATAATCATGAGCATCAGTTGATTTATACTTACATTTTACTTTTCAGTTATTCAACTTATTGACATGTACCACGCTCAACTCCTGCATTTTCCATGTCAGATCCTGCATATTCAATTGAAACAAACATGGCACAGTTACAAACATATCACCAGTATGGCAAAATATCAGGAATATCTTTTGTTTGGGAAGGGGGGTGGAGGGGATGCCTCTATTCAATGAAAGAATAGCCAATTCCCCTGAACAAAAAAATCATGATATTTCCATCACTGCAACTTTTTTATGTCAAGTTCCGCATATTCAATGATTAAATTACTTTCACAAGCATATCAACTATTTGCAAGGTACAAAGTTGAAAAACTTTATTCTTTTGTTTTAATGTTAGTCCCACAATACTATGTGTTGCTCCTAAAAATGTGCAGTTCAAATTTAGAATCCTAAGTAACAGTGTATCTTCTAGATGAAATTCTTGATTGTGGATATTTGTTTTAAATTGACATAATAATTATCAGATCAAATTGTTTAATAGAGTTTCAGATTTTTATCTTTTTAATTATAATACTCCTATATAACCTCCCCACTATTGTACTTTTGTAGGTTTGGTAATGGTAAGGAATGTTCCATTTGAATAAGTGTAAACTTCTTTGCTTTGAATCTACACAAAACACATACACTTGTCATCCTCCTTGGTCAATGCAAAACAAAAGAAATGGGGTCTTACCAAGGATGAAAGGCCTAAGGTCTAAAGAAACAGCAGCTCAGAAGCCAGCTCCCATAATCCTTTGCGTGCGAACTATATTATCGACTGGTAATTGCGTGTTAATTCCATTTCTTTCTTTGTCGCCGGGAAGGTAACATCGGTCAAGTGTACTATCAACACAGCTTACGCTAGAGAGTACACGGTCACGAACGGTACACAAACTCAATGTTAAGCAATGCACATGAATTTAAAATTGCTAAGTCCAAAAGAAAATAAACATGCAATGATGCAAGTCCGATATTCCTAGCCCTGTTCCTAGCCCGATGCCTAGACATGATACAAATCATACATCCTCGCCAAAACGCGGTTTCAACTTCCTAGACTCAAGTTACCGTCCCCGGTTACCTGCCCAAGTTACCGCCTATTCTTACCAAATGACCCAACAAACAGTTATACAAATAAGTAAAACGCTGGATATATCCACTGAAACTTGTAATTACTAGAAATTTATCTTTAGAAGTAGGGAATCATGTGGCGAATGTATTACAAAAGTACGAGTGGAATTTGTAAACACAGAGCTGATACCAGGCTGTGACGTAAATCATGTAAATAGTCTCATATTGCGCGCAGTTGTTTTAATCATGCCGCTGGCGGACGTTAGGGGGGCCTACACTCAATTCCTGTTCGCTCAATCGTATGCTCTAAATGCCCTACAGTTGATACTAGCTTCTGGCTGGTTTCAAAAAATTCTGAAGATGATGAAGAAATATTGAAAATACTGTTTACACAAAGAAGCGGCATAGCAATCGGGAATCATTTTTGATGTTTATCTACTACATACAAATGAACCCACTAGACTTATGCGCAGCTCGATAATGTAAAAGGAAGTTTGTTGTGCTGAACTATGATTACGTGTTATTGCTATGAGAGGTTCCTGATGGCATGGAAAAAACAAATTTGTAGTGCGAAAAGGTACTTGGGAAGGTCTTTGAGCTGCTGTTGTCTAAAGGTAAGTAGAACATTTTCATATTTTACAGACCTATACATGCCATCAGCGGGGTGGGAATGCACAGATTATATGTTTAATTAATCCTGAACAATCACACATATATCATCTACTGAAAATTCTTTCATTGGACTTGCTCTAAGTTATTATCTCAATCCCTGCACAGACAGAAAGTCTATCTTCAACTTTGGTAGTATAGTCCTTCAGTAAGTTGCACATGTCACGTGTTGTTTCAATTCTGAAATAGGGATTAAGACAAAATACAAACCACAAAATAACCACATTAAAATATCAAAGGGACTTAATGAGAAAAAAAAAAATTATGTGGATGTGATGGGAAAACCCGTCGCATGCCGCGCAGGACAGTTTTTGAAAAAACAAAGAAAACATACCTTAAAATGTTCTGTTGGACTTATTTTTGAACAGATTGTATAGGCATAACTTTTGATATGTGTATCATAGAGAAAGAAGTAAAAAGTTATGGAAAACGTATAATTCACAAACTTTGCAATGATAGTACAAACATCAAAATATAAATTTTTCAACATGTGGCGGTTTTCCAAGATCGCATCACTATAAAGAAAGCAAATAGTAGCACACCATAATTATTTAACTTGAAACACGTGATGATCACTGATAATTGGACATGCCCAATACCCAAGGTGGGTAACAAAAGAGGAACTATATTGTCCACCTTCACTGTTTATTCAATCCTATAAAATTGGGTTTTGTTTCTTGGAGTCATTTGTTCTCCTTCTCTTCTCATCAACCCTTGGTGGAAACTTTGTTCAGGACAACTGAAGCCAGGAAGCAGTTTTAATCTGGTAATTCTGATTACACAATTGCAGTAGTTTATCTTGTTAATATCTTTTCAGACATAAACCATGAGCTACCTTTAGCTACCTTTCCCTTAAAATTCAAAATTAACACTTCTTCTTGTAGCTTTGTTAAAATACTTGCCCTGCTTTCACTTCAATAAATAATAATGAAAATTACAGTTCATGTCATAATGTTGGGAGTTTCTAGTACAAACTGATAATATGAACATGTATGTAAAATTGAGATGACATTAGACTCTCTGTAGTCCAATGGTTTTTTTTTTTGTTGTTTTTTTGTTTTTTTACTTTCTTTTTTTCCCAATTGTTGTGTGTGTGTGTGTGTTTTACTTTAACTTTTCCCCAGTAGGGCTATCGCAAAGAGAAATGATAAAAAAAAATAGCTGAGGTAGACGGGGCGCGATAACTACTAACCGTGAGAATTTCACGTTATCCATGCAGGTCAATTGAGGCGCGATAACTACTTCCCCCGTTAATTTTCACTTCACATACGGGCGTGCATACCGGGCAGGATTGGACTACTTACTTTCACTGGGGTCGAATTGTTTAACGTGGGTTTTCATGGCGAGTTCCGTCCAAACTTGGCGGACCCTATATAAGTATGATGTCATGTTTTGGGGGGGGGGGGGGGGGGGGGGGGGTTTTGAACCAATTGACTAATGGCTAACAGATTTTCGGGCTTGTATCTGGGGCGGGTTATCTCTGTAATCGATATTCATGAGCCTCGTGTCCCTTGTTGTGGTTGGCCCTATGCAACACACACCGTAAGTTGCCAAGCAATTTTGAAACCAGTTGTTGAAAAAGAAATCCCAACATAATTTTTATTGAGAGGCGAATTAATTTGATCGGTATGCAATCTTAATAAGTACATAGTCATTGTTATTTGTGCGAGATTAGAACTGTATATGACTTGTATTAAGCGAGCAATCGTGAATTAATCACAGCAAGTGTGAACGGCATGTGCCGTAAATGGGCCGCTGCGCGTAATCTCAGGCATGGAATCATTTCATAGTGATGACGCATTGCTTTGTTTTTGATGATATCATGTTTGGGGCTGAATCGCTTCTCGCTGATTGGTGTAGGGGGGAATGAGCTTACTTGACAAAAACCTGACATGTTACGGCATCCTGTAAATTTTTCCGGGATCAATTTGAACAATTATAAGCAGATTTACGTAAGTTTTTCTAACCTCACCCCCCTCAAAAACACAACGCAATGTGCTCTCCACGGCAGCTTACGCGTGTACCCTCTGCCTGTCCTGATTCACGCCCGTTTGATCTGCACAACAGATATACACCGTGCGTAGCCCACATATCTTGCGGCATGGTACCCATACTACTACTACTCTATCTGCTCGAAAAAAAAACAGCGGAAAACAGTCACAAACTTCACAGATTCAGTCACAAACTCCACAGATTTAGTGCACTGATTCCATGCGAAAATCCCCAAAATTCCAATCATGTTATTTTGCATGCAAATTAGCTACATTTGAAGCCGTAGATCAATTTTCAAGAATGAAGGACTCGTTTTTCCGATAGGTAAGGTAGAGAACTTCAACATCTTTAAAATAAAATCACAAGAAAAGTATATGAATTTCGTGTAAAATTACCAACTTAATGTTTTTTATATCGAAGTGAACTTGCAATTCATCAAAGATCTGAATTATTTTCAATTCAAAAAAAAAAATATTTTCCGTCCGATTCTAATCATCCCTTCACAATTTTGACGATCCTATTACATTTGTATATTTGATGATTGACATTTCTTACTATTCGACTCCACAGAATGCAGATTACCTGATCGCAGCTGAAAGGACATCGTCCGATTTTTTTTCCCGAGGGGATTGGGGTCACTGGAACTTTTCGCGATCACCAACCTTAGCGGGATCATAAAGGTAGCCATCTATTGAATGATTAATATTTCGCATAAAAGTCCGGTAATTGTAAACAGTCCCCTCTCGACAATGAAGTCCCTGAGCCTATCTTTTTGTGGTATAATTGCCATTGTCATAAGGGATCTAGGCCTAAGTAAGCTTAGTTACGGCGTGAATTGCGTCACTATATTAGAAATAGAACGAAAGAGACAATAATAATAATCATACTAGATAATTATGATAATACCTGGTTAAATAAGATGGGGACAGCACACCAAAATACATTTCAAAAATGCAAAAATCGACTATGGCATCGTCTAAGGTGCTGATGACCTGATGACTGGCCTTTTTGACATATCGCGATCTACCAATCAGTGTTTTATGATTTACTTCTGCATTCTTGCACAACATGCCGATGCACAGCTAAAAACTCTGACAATTATTATGAAAAGAAATGTAATTCTAGAATTTTTTAAAGCCACATATCATCCCAATTTTTTTTTTTCAAATTCCAATGCGAAAATTCTAGTATTAGGTCATATCAACACTTATATTACTTTTCTTTCTTTTGTGAAAACAGCCAGTTAAGCATTCTACCGCAGTCTTGAAGTTGCTATTTACGACTGTTTTAAGACCTTAAAAAAGTTGGATTCCCAACGTTTATTATGTCAAAGCATAAAAATCACCATTTCTTGATAACATATGCATGTTATGGCTTAGTCCACTTGCAGGGGTCTTACTGCAACACATTCCATACAACAGTGTAAATAATAGACTTTGATGGAAATAGGGGGTGCGATTGTTTACATTTTATAAATTCGCTGATAGTGGTTAATTTAGAATTAAGAATGAAACATTTACAACAGTTTCTGTACTCACTTCTTTACTATCTCTGCCCTGTTCTCAATTTCTTCTTGGTAGTTTCCACTGAGCATTTCCTTTTGTAACTGGAAATCAAGAAGGCTCGCTTTGTAAATCATGTACAAGTTATTTTTTTTGGCAAATCCTTTAAATGCTAATATTACCATTCAGGGAAATCTCATCTACTCCAATTACCTAATATGTGAAAAGAGATTAATCATACTTTTTTAATGTTTTCTTTTTTTTATCATATTTATTTGTTCATAACACCAAGAAGTCTTTTCAGTTTTTTAATTTTGCTGTTTTTTTAAAAAGGGATTTTCCAATATCGCCCCCAAAAGGGGGGGGGGCAATTTACAACAGGGGACCTTTTTTAACAAAATTTTGTAAACCCTTTTTTTTTTTTTTTTTTTAAAAAAAACCCTAATTTTTATCCTCACTCTCTGTCCATTGCATAATCTATTTTGGGGACGCTTTTGAGCTCTTTTAGGGCTTTTTGGAATTTTGGTGGTCAAATATCAAATATAGCAACTACTTTTAAATATTAGAATGACATTAAAGTCACTATCAGTGATTGCTGAATCAAAAAAAAAAAACATCAAAAATAGATTTTTGGCCATGTCGTAACAAGAATAGGTTATTCCTAACATATTATCCTGCGAATGATAGGACCAAAAGCAAACTAATAAGGACAAAATCTTGATATTTGAACACTTCTACAATGTCACTTAACATTGAATTGAGCTTCATACTTTGACACTGCCATTTTATTCCTTGGCTGTCCAATTGTCAGTTAAAAAATAACTTATGGGACTTCTACTTTTAAGAAATTAGGCAAAATTTCTAATATTTGATCTTTCTGGTGGATCCACTGATATTTGCCTTTAATTATAGCATTCAATATTTTAGAAAGATACCCAATGTAAGGACTTAATATGCCATATTTGTCCAAAATCTTCACTGGTACTTACTGGTCTTAATTTGTTTACTGATTTAAATTGGTCCATACCTGAAGATTTACAACAGCTTTCCTCTGATGTTCAATTGTTTCTTCTTCAGCCTCTCTTAGCTGTCTCTCCTTTTGCTTTTGATTCAATCTCAGTCTGACTTCCATCTTCGAAATTTGTCGGCACTTCTGGTGAAGGCGAGAGAAGTGGGAGTGAAGAGAAGTCAAAGCGATATTTCTTCGGAGTATTTGTTTCAGTAGACTGTGTTGTTGGCCTGTGTTGCAGGTTGAGACTGGTGGGATTCTTGTGCATGGTTGGAGGTTGTTTGGAGATGAAAGATAGGTCGAGAAGATTTGGTGTGAGCAGAAGAAAGGAGGAGAAGGAACGTTTGGTCTTGCCTGCTGATGCTAATGTTGTTACCGTTTATTGGGCATCTTTTAATGCAAATCAAAGGGACAGATAATTCAATATTTCCTGTTTCTTATCCTTAATTAAAAATATTTATTTGAAGGTGCCCCATGCAATTACAAAATAATTCTCTTTATATTAGGAAAGACCATTGCCAAAATATCTGACTTCCCAAATTTCATTTGAATCCAATATACCATTTTAAAGGTGCTACGAGACATTTCACTAAACAGGCATCACTAAAAATATGAAAATTCTGATTTTGCACCAATGTAAAGCTTTTTATTAAAAATGTTCCCATGTGAAAGGATTAAGCTGAAAAATGTTTCTTTGGTACAAAATTGTGAAATTTCTAATTTCATATAGAAGCAAATACTAAATTCAGCCTATGTTTTATATTGAAATTAAGCAAATGAAAATCGCCTTTTGTTTTCACTTTTAAGGCATTTCTGTAACCAAAGACAAGGTAAGAAATCTATTGGGGATCTTGTCTATATGAAATCACTACATATGACACAATATATGGGTGCCACAAAATCTCTCATTGCACCTTTAACATTAAAGTGACAGGAGGAGATTTTTTGTAGGATAAAAATTTCTCTCAAATTTCACTTGGATCGGGTTGTAGACACCTACCAAGAACGTTTTGAAGGTTTATTGAACATTCAAAGTACAAAAGAAAAACTTGTGTGGAACTTCCCCTGCCTATCTTAATTGTTCCCCATAGAAAACCATGCTTTTAATTTCTGTCGTAGGATGAATTTCTAATATCATCATCGTTATGACAGAAAGAGGCATATCAGCTTAGTCATTAAGGTGTAATCATAAAACATGGTAAGCATTCCATACTAGCAAAAAAACAAGGGTCAGGAACAACATTGGGGGTGGCTATGTTATGGAAATGTCCTATTGTCTCTTTAAACTGAATTATGGAGACAAATAACCATAGAGTTACTGTACAAATAATTCTGGTAGCCTTAAAACACCCTAACATGTACACATGTAACATCTAAAAAGGGAAAGCGTGAGCCAAAAATATTTTGTAGCTGAAAATGAGGAAATATACAAGCTAATTTTCTAATGGTACCAAAATCTCGTGTGATGGTGTGAGTAGTGGCCAAGGCTGGAGGAATCAGGTAGTACCCCCTTTGAATATGGGATTTCAGTCAAAACCATATTTAGGATGACTGTAATATTTGCATATTGAACAAACATATTTATCCTGTAGACCATGTGCCTTAAAAAAAATTGGCTAAATGGTATAGAAAAGGGTGGCGATATGGATTTTTTTATAGTGTTCTTTTTATCTTTCCAAGTCATCATCATTAAATCACATTCAAACCACATAAGCATTCCAACAAATTAAAGAGATACTACTCTATTCTTAACTCAGGCCTTTGTAGATTTTGGATCATTTTTTCAAAAGATTGTATTTTTCTCATTTAATCTGGCAAAATGTTTTGCTGAAAATCCTTTCCCACTATGAATAATAACTCTTTGACAGAAAATATACCCACTACTCGTAATGACACTTTCAAGTATGATGTAAAAATCAAGTCCCTAATAACAATATAACAAATTTGAAGGGAAAAATGGTACTTAAAAAAACACATAACATACCACAAAACAAGAATATTATTATAAAAAACATCAAAACTTAAAAAATTAACTTTAAAAACAAAAACAAAAGAATACCAAATTAATAAAATTTTATAACTTAGTTGGCCTACTACCCTCATACCAATGGTATTTTAAGTTAAAGGTCAAGGCCCGATCGCTATAGCATCGTCCCAGAAGACCAGATTACTGGGAAGTGGTAAACCATTTGGTATCAGAGAAAGCTACTATTTTCTCCTTCACCCTGTGAAAAGTCTTACAGCCAAAGGATGCTTGGGTTTGGAAGTTATGAAGAAAAATGTGACCCATTTTGGGCGAACAAATTAATTTTACACAGTACTCTGCTATGGGGCTTACAAAATAAAAGTTTTCAGCTCTCGCATCAAAAACGGATGAAATATCGCGCGAAACTTTACAGATGGGGTTTTGGAGTTGAAGGCTAATCTATCAACATGAAAACGTCATATCCTTTAAAATCGGGCCATCCCCCTTTAAAGAGTAAGCCCAGCCAATCTACCAGCAATATCCTGATATAGCCACTAGGAGTAAAGCATAAAGCAGCTATGTCATCGTAACATTACGAGTAACCATCAATAGCGATCTTATGACTTATTCCATATAATGGGATATATATGCCCTACTTCCCTAATCCTAGCACTTTTCCTGTCCACACTTCTGCTTTACAACTTTCACTTGCCAAGTTTCAGGTTTTGCCACTTTTGCTTTTTACACACCCCAAAGCCAAAAGATAAAACAACTTATTGGCTACTCTCCCAGTTAGTTGTCTCTTAATTGTCTTCTATAGACTTTATTCAATATGTCGTCAGTCACCAGCCATGTTGTTGGACAATTCCACGATTACATAAAACTGTCAATCCAATGTGGAGCATTTGCACCAAGGATTGTTGACAGGTGAATGTATTGTTACTCTTGGAATGGCCAACCAAAATACATGGCTATTGAATATGGTCTAAAAAAATTGTGTTCATTGGAATCATAGGCCTGGTTTTGAAAACCAGGCCAACCATTTCATTGGAAGAAACACCTTGTGGCTCAACACTTGTAACCAAACATTGTAATATCAAAGCATACTGGTAATGTGAGTAATATAGTCTATGACAATGTTTACCTGGAACGGACACTCCACTGCTGCCTTTGTGCAGGTTCATGCGTGTGTTGACATTTTCGCTGTTTAAGAGGAGAAACTTTGCGGAGATTTTGTGACTTGCTGTTGGTGGGTTTAAAGAATGGTATGTTAGCTATTCTATGGCTATTCGGTCCTCTGCCTGTGGATGCATTTGTTTTTTTGTTTCATTCTGGCAACAGGATATATATTTCTTAACAATTTAGCCCTTGATGGTCACAGCATTTGGGCCACAAATGTATTTGGTGTTTAAATTATTTTATAACTGTGGACATTTTTCTGAAAACAAAAGCAAATAACTTGACGAAGGAAATTTATTGACATTTTCAAGGAATGCCCTTTAAAATTCAATAATTGGAAATGTGGACAATCTGTGAACACCCACATACACAGCCTCTACCAGGGGATCTGGTGAGTGAATCTGGTGATGATAGTCTTTTTTTCGATTTGCAGAGCCTAGGAATAAAATTTTTCAGAGAATGCCCCTTTATTCGGCCTATGAACCAACTGAATCCACTGTGAACACCCTATATGAGGCATGGGTCCCGTGTTTCTTCTGACCAATTTGGCTGAATTAAGCAACAAGCGTTTACCCTAAAACCCAGTAGCCCAGGTGTAATCAAAGGGGTACCAGCTTATTCCATTTCGGGAAGGTAACAGACTCGCTGTAGAAGGAGGAGTCTGGCCCATCGCTTCGAAAGAGAGAATGGCACTCCGTTTCCTATATACCAGTTCCGTCCCCTGACCTCTACCCTTAGTAGCATTTAAAAAGGAGCCGGTGGGAGCACTTCCTATTTTTGAAGGTGACAAGTTAGTAATAAAGCTGTCTTTTTAATTAATCTTCCCTGGAGATGGCCATGCCCTGTTAGTGTTTGAAAAACACACATGTGCGCTGTGCGTATATACGGCTGTTAAGACCCACATTTTCAGCATTGTTGTCACATCCATATTATTTGTGACCCCGTTTTAAAAAAATTGACCACTGTCACCCAAAGAACCCTATTTTTTTTAAAATAAATTAAACCAATTATAATCCATTCCCAAGCCCCTACTTTTCAGGAATTTTGCAACTTGCACCCCAAGACCCCATAGTTTGAAAATTTTAGCAAATTTGCACCCAAAGAATCTCTATTTATTGGCATGTGGCTATCCACTTCACATCAAAGACCCCTATTTTTTTGCATGCCTCTAATCACCAAATGCCCCTGGGTTTGAAAGGGCCTTACACCCGTACCAATTTCATTTTACAGTGCCCCCCCCTTGGGAAAGGAGCATTTGCACGAAGAAAATTACAACCAACATATGTTTAGCTGCTCACTAGCTATCATAAGTAATCTTAGGTTTACTCTTATAATCCTAACTTTATTTTTTTTTATCATCCCTACTTAGGATCTAGGCCTAGGCCCGCAGACTGTCTTATACGCTAATAATTTGGATAGGACCAACACCTTTGTGTAGGTAGGTGTTACACACAGCAACTTCACCTGTCATTCCGTGCCTTGCAATAGTCTTTTTATCAAATTCCGTTGCATCACAACAGATGGAGGGCCATTTTGAACAGGCCCTGTGAGCACAACAAAAAAGGTCCAGTCTCCATCTTCCATACAAGAATGCATGACACTCATCCCGACACTCATACACAGCACCTCACCCCCTGTACTACGGTCCTACTACAACTTTGATGTAAGCCTATCATATGCCATAATTGTGCAATGATCATTTTGGATTAGTGACAACTTTTAAAATTTGTGAAGGGAAGGGTTCTACTAACGGTGTAAATGCTGTTTTTTTCTTCAATTTCATGTTTTGGCACAGGTTTTTGAATGACAAGGACG
>JAMKCH010021680.1:0-28774 GCA_023653785.1 Ophioderma brevispina
AATTCAAGATCTAAAATATAAACAAAGGTCATCTGCTTTGCACAGTATTCTGTTGATAAGTCACTCCAAAGAAGAATTATTAATGAATACATATTACTGGATGACTTAGTAATTTACAAATCCTATAGTTATTTGAGAAACATTCGTCTTGAAAAGTCGTATTTATATTGAAATCCGTTCTGTCTCAAAAGAGAAAGCCGGATGTATGAGCAAAAAACCCAATTGTAACCCGCCTCTGCAATTCCTTTGTGGGCATCAGAATGCCCTTTGAGGCTTTCTATCTGGTTTGCCTTATCTAGTCATATTTTGATGTGAATCTGTCTGTTGTCAAGCACCTGATTGATTTTCAAACTCAAATATTGTAAGTAATCATTTTCCTGCAAGATTGGCTACAGGATATCGCCAAATCCTTTAATTTTGTTCATATCTCTTGCTCTGTCCTCGGGTGGGGCTGTTCTGGGAGAGACAACCAAACGTCTCGACGTTGTCATTTTCCAGGCGTAGCACAAGGAAGGAAGGCGGTTTCCCCTGTTGGCTCTCTTGAGAATACTAGAACATTGCTAGTTTTTTAGCTCGATACAGTGCTACATGTCTTTGTCAATAAATTTTAAACATTTAGATTATCACTTATTTGGTGCAGTGAAATTGAAATTGATGAAAATGCAGTGAAAGGCCAAAAAGCAAAAATAGTCTTGGGAGTTATTTTTCGACAAATTTGTGCAATGCAATGGTAAATATCAGGCACCTAAACCAAAGGATAGGACTTCGTGATTTAAGAAAAACACATGGGACATGGGCCCCCTCCCTCCTCACCCCTCCCCCTATCCTTAAATGGCATGTTACAAGTCTTTACAACCCCACTGGGGCCTGGAAATATATAATGATTATTTAATTTCAAAAGAAAGAAAAAAAAAAAATACCGTTAGGGATGCAATTTTTATTGTACCAGTGGACGTTGGATCTTCATGGACAGGGACGTGGGCCCGCGGTCTCCTAGACAGCATGGGTGAATGTCTTGCTCTCTATAACTAAATGCAACAAAAAAATAGGAACGTCACTCTCAAAAGGCTGTCTGAATGACTCCAAAAAATCACTCTAATCGAGTGCAATTTTCACTCTAAATTAGTCATGTACATCCTTTTTACATGCAATTTAAAGAGATGGGAGGGCCCCATGTCTGCCCCTGGGTAATCCGAACAACCATTACATGTCCAAATTCATACAACTTTCGTTTTAAATAGAAAATAAAGGAATAGGGCCTAGTTTCATTTACAAGGACAATGGATATACATTCTCCCTGCAATCATCGATTGGCTACAACGAACAGGGCCATTTGACCCTCATTCAAAATACCAGGACAGGCGTCTTGAACGTTATATTCGGGTAGAAAAAAATTATATGCTTGGAACTAAAAGATGAATTATGTGTTCCGGATTTTACTCTAAATAATTGGGTATTAAAACGTACATAAAACATAAGGGAAACGATTCGAAACTCAAACCCCCGGTTGACTTACCGGTTCTTCCGGTGTTAGAACTGGTTATTATTTAAACAATGAATCGCCGTTCAACCACCCTCAGCCGCTGGTCGCCCTGCGGTTGAGTTTTGACAGTGTTCCCGAAATCTTCTAAACAGAGTACATTCCTAAAAAAATTATGTATTGTTTGGAAGATTGTTCAGTATATATGTTTGTAAGTATTAAACTGTTAAAGGTATTTAACTAAATCTTACCTAATATTGTCGATTTGGGACTAATCAAATCGTACAGTGAAAAATAAAGGTCATCTGTGGCGTTTCTGTGGTTTGCAAATTATTGGTCAAAATTGGAAAAATTTTCCTCAAATTGATACGCGTTAAAGTAGGATCAAAAACATGTTGAGACACACACATTAACTCATTTCAAAATCAACGAAGCTCGACAAACTACTACGTCCCACTTGACACAATTTGCGTACAGTTATCCAGATAGTTGATCAAGGCGCAAGGCTTCACAACCTCTACAGGTGTCGTTAATTAAAATAACCACTAGAAGGAAACTGGGGGGGTGGCGTTTATGGCGACAATACTACCTAACGACTCCTTTGCCACATATTAAATTTCAATAACTTCCCCCTACGCTCGACGATGTGTCTTATCTGCCGCATCGTGATGGTGCGATGTATGATGTTATTTCTTTCCTTTGGGTCAACGAACTACTCTCACCTCATCATCACTGGTCAAGAAATGTGACACGATGCTTGGCCGTGTCTTTTTGTTGTTTTATAGCTGTTTATAACAGCTAATCGCAAAGTTCCCTTTCATATGAACAAGATGAGATAACTCATATATATATATATATTATATATATATATATATATATGTGTGTGTGAGCGAGATTTATGGGGGAGCGACTTAACCTCTTGTGATTTACTGTCACATAGAAATAAATCCAAATATGTGTGAGAATTGGTGAAAGCGCGGACGTAGCATTAATTAAAATCGCAAATGAACTTGCTGTGATGGGACTCGAACCCACAACCTACCGTTAAAATCTCGGATGCGCTAATCAACCAATTGCGCCACCACGGCATGTGATCAGTCCATTCGAGTTTCTACCACCCTAGCGCTCGGTGGTAATGACGTCCCTTATACCGAAGGTGATACATTCCTGATTACAACACACTCGTATACTTTTATAAACATATTGTGAGAGATTGGAGCTACTTAAACCTTTTTGTGAATTACTATGTAATTCATAGAAATAAATACAAACTGTGTGAGAAATTATTGGTAACCAACAGCGCGGACGTCGGTGGCGCAACATATTTGGTATTTATTTCTATGTGACAGTAATTGCACAGAGGTTTAAGTAGCTCCAATCTCTCACACATGGTTTTATAAATTACGACGAGTTGCTTGTGTATCAGAATTCTGATCACCTCGTGATAGGGACGGCATTACGGCACCGACGGCTAATGGTGTGCACTCGAATGGACCCATCACATGTCCGTGGTGCGCCAATTATTAGCGCATCCTAGATCTAAACGGAAGGTTTGTGGTTCGAGTCCCATCCACATCAAGTTCATTTTGCGATAATTAATGTCTACCGTCCGCGCGTCACAATTTCTCTACACATATTTGTATTTATTTCTATTGCAGAGATTCCCAAGAGGTTTAGATAGCTCAATCTCTCACAATATGGTTATAAATATACTACGAGTTGACTTGTTATCAGTCATTCTGATAACCAAACTCGTGATATGGACGGCAATACGCATCCGAACTCTAATGGTGTAGATTAAGGAAGCAATGCGATTGTCCTTTAGTTCCCTGCTTTTTGTGCAGTTGGACCTAAGAGTGGACATCACAACCATTAATCATTTTCATGGGCCCCCTAAGTCCTCCTTGTTAAGAAAGAAACAAATCACAAGCTAATGCGCATAAGTATAAACTCTATTTTAATTGAACTGCTAGCGAGGCTCAACGCAGAACCCAATATTGATTTTTATTGCCTAGTCCCATTTGCAAACAACATGGGAGAGGTTCATACCTTCGTCAAATGATATCGGAAAAGAGACTTTTGCATTGGCAGATGGATGCGCCTGGGGGTATCCGAACGTTTACACACTATTTTGACTAAGGCTAGGCCTGGTCACGAGTATTTTAAATCTAAATGACCGTTATTGAAAATTACACTATTTTGAATCGGTTAATCCACTAAACCGGACGGATTTTGAAGTCAATAATTTAGTTCCAAAATTATCATGATTTATAAAGCTTGCGCTTTGCGCCCTTGATCAGCTATCTGGATAAGTTTCTGTACTGGCAAACCGGATCTAGTGGACGCGGTAGTTTTTCGAGCTTCGTTGATTTTTAAATGATTAATGTTGTGTCTCAACACGTTTTTGATCCTACTTGAACGCGTATTAATTGTTAGGACTGTTTTGAATTTCACATTTCGCAATTTTTGATCCAATAATTTGCGAAACTCTAGCTCTCTCTAACAACTTCTCTCAGCATTTCGTTTCTTCGCGCAGAGTTAGCCCTCGGTCTAAAAGCAACTCTCATTTTTCTCTAATTTTAATATGCCCATTGTGTAATCTACAATCGCAGTGTTGCTTCCCAAATACCAAAGTATTGCAACATAGAAAAACTGTCATAATCACAAAATGATTTCAAATTGTAACATAGGTTCTAACACATACTGCGCAATTGAATGCCAAAGTTGTTTTTTTTCAATCATTATTTTCCAAAAATCTTAGAGTGTGAAAAACATTTGAATTTTATTGGCCATTTTTTCCTAAATATGGCGGATTAAAATGCTGGCGTTCGATAACTTTCCATTTCCGATTGCCCTAAGAAGGAATACAGACACTAGAACCGCCACAGATTGACGCTATTGTTAATTGTAACGGATTGTTTCAGGGTGTACTTGAAATGAGAAAACGTCAATATCGCAAAAAAAAAAAATCGAAATATTTTTTGTTTGTTTTTCACATCTTTGAATGCTAATCACGTGTTTGCCTAGCTGTCTCACTACGTATTCAATTCCATGACAACAATATAATTTCATTGGTATGATTTAAATCCTTTCTTTTTTGTGCTCAAGTAACTCACCTTGGGCCACTTTCTTGCATTCAATTTCTGCACCCAACGGGTGGATTGCTCCATCTTCCATTGATGTTATCCCTGTCATTTCCGCGGTCCATGCAACCTCTCCGTTTTAAATCATATTCTTCAGTAAAACCCTTTAACATTTAAGTATCCGCCATATTTAAAGAACGTGACATTCTAATCAAAATATTTTTCGAGCTCTTGTATTCTGATAATAAAATCTGATTGAAAAAAAATGCAATTTGTTTGTGGCATTCATTACTATTTGTTTGTTTGCTCGTGTCCACAAGTCCTTGGATAATGGCTTGTGGTGGTTCAGGATTTATTCAGCTAGTGGGCTGATCCGGGCCGCGTGTATCCATGATATACCAGAGCTAGCAGACATATTGTACACATCTCCAGATCACAACAAGTGTTTTGAGTGATTAAAATATGTAGATAGACTGACAGGAACCCCAGAAACAATCCTTAAGTCCACAAATTGCCTTAAGGAGTCAATAAATTTGTATTTTTTTTAACTCGATCCGACCCCAAAAAAAAAAATTATCCAGTAAAACTTGATCAAGGCGCTGTGCGGCCTGCCATAAAGGCGCTCAGCACCTCAGAGAACATAATGCCGACCAGATTTATGCCAAGGAATCTCGTATTTAGAAGCAGGAGGGAAACCGGAGTACCCGGAGAAACCTGCGGGAACGAGCATTGATCGATAAACCAAATTCACAAAGCCCGACAACACCGAGAACGAGCCCCGCCAGGGAAGCGAACCCCAATCAGACTCATTGGTGAACAGCGAGGGCAGATACGCTTACCACAAAATCACTAAACCCCCAGGAGGGGGGGGCCAAAGAACAAGTATTGTACAGGGGCAAAATTTTTAAATTGATCCAATCATGTTTGAAAAGTATAAATACCATGATCATTTGTCATGTAAGCTGCTGGTTTAGTTTTTTTTATTTTTTTTTTTTTCATTGTTCAAAAACATCTCCAGCAGACCTGATGAAGCATGGGGGTATTAAAGAATTTTGGGAAGTATAAGTTTGTGGTGGGTGTAGGTCCGGTGCCTCTCTGTGGGACTTGCATTCATAGCGTTTTTTGCGGCTCCCTCATTGTATCAAATTGATATGGCTATATGGAATTTAATAAAACAATAGAGGTTTTGGGGAGAGGGGAGGGGCTAATTTCACCCTCAGATTGAAAATCATAAGTAGATAAAATCTATCTGGTCCTGAGAACCTTTAACATTATAGTAAACGCAGTAGCATAAGTATGTACTGGTATAATTCCCGGACTTTAACAAATTAGGTGGATCAAATATTAATAAAGAGACAATTCAATTGGTTTTAAATTAAATCTTAAATCACTTGTTATTATCTGGATGTATACACAATTTTGGTATCACTTGTAGTGTATGTATGCAAAAGTGGTCTTCAAGAAAAAATAAAAATATAAATGAGAAAACAAAAAATGTCATTTGTCAACTCACCACACCCCCGGATGCAGGAAAGGTATAAGTTTACATCCCACACCCAAACGCGTAGAAGTTTGGAGTTTGTAGTAAGCTAAAACCAATCCAAAAACAGGAACAACAAAAAAAACACAAGAAAAAGACGCAAAACAAAAAAATCAGATAAAAAACGGCCAATTTCAGTTGTACAGGGGGTCAACTTTAAAAGTTGCTAATCCGATTTGGATAAAAAAAAACTGGTGAATTAGGTGGCCATTATCTGGGTGGAGCTCATCAGGATCAAAATAAAAGACTATTTTTGAGGGTCCTCACAAATGTGTGCTTAAGAAAGTAGGGGGGGGAAACAAGGTCAAGAAGCCCCATTGAATGCAAATGGACGTTGAACCTTCTGTGCCCCCGTACCACAAAAAAATCGGCAACTAAACTAATGCATTTAAGACAGTCAAAGCTATTCCTTATTTTAATCTATGAACTTCATCACAAAGTTGCACCCATGTTTTTCACTCCATACAGAGTGGTCACAAACACACACATGTCCTCACACACAATTTAAATGGGTTGACCCCTGTACACGGAAAGATTGACTCCACAGTGTGTGTGTGTATGTGTGATTTTGACATGTGGTATGGGTGTGCGTGTGAACATAGTAACTTTAGCATGGTGTTTGGATATGTATAGACTTACAGAGTCCTGATCCGGTCTAGTGGCTTAGACATACATGGTATAACTTCTCAACATGATGGAGCAAATTTAAAATTTGACCCCTGTACACCTTTTTGGCCCCCCTCTCCTTAGGGCAGTCAACCGGTCACACTTAGAATCACATTTCAGGGGGTCCCTGTCAGGCTGGTCAACATATTAATCACTCAAACCTTTTGTACTTGAATGTGTGTACAATGCGTTCGCTCCCGGTTAATGGCCGCTCCTAACTGGGCCCGCATATTTTTGAAGCTGGGGCGGTTGGGAACATCAGGGGTTTACACCCTACTCTTATTCGACCGACTGCGATGTACATTAAGTTGTGACGCTCTGTTACACCCGGAACGGACGGCTTTACGTCCCTCCGAAGGACGGGATGCTTTCCAAGTGATCATTTGCCCAATTCCAGTGAACCATGGAGAGAAGGGTATTCTGTATTTAATCAATAGCTGGTATACAATCAAATATCCAGAATTGATACTACCCGAATAAATCCCAGCTAGTGGCCAACACCCCCACCGGGATTTCGAACCTCGGGAATTTTGATGGTAAATTTGCGCCGAGAGGCAAAGCACCCTAACCGACCTAGGCCACCCTCCCCACGTCTATGTAGTCAAGAAAGAAATCCTGGTTACAATTGAAGTCACGTTAAATCACCGGTAAAATATATCCTTAACGTCCCTAGAGGAAAATGACTGGCACCCTGATGATCACGGCAAAAGAGGGAGGTCCACGTTTTATTTTTTTCCTGTTAGAAAAATAGGGGCACTGGGACCCCGTGTATTTTTGAAAAGTTGGACTTAAATGCAGTTACGGGCTGTTGGGATCATGATACTCGCAAACGTGCAAACGTTATTTGCCAGTGAGTAATGCACACAATATTCCCCCTTAATTAAATTGTGCGTTCACAAAAAAGAGGCGTATGCGTATGGTTAAAGGTAAATTATTTTGAAACACATGGACTGGCATCGGCGATATTTTTCAATGACTTAAAGGTCAAATGTTAGAGGAACTAATGTATATTGTATATCAACTGTTCACTTTATCATCGAGTTCGAAAATGTAAGGTTTATACGATATTTATTTTCAAAGGCCCAAAATAAGCACTTTCAAAATAGTTAAATCGTTAAATTTGGTTACAAGGAAAACTTTAGTGGACATTTCATGATGCATTAAAAATGTAATGGATCCATTTGAACAAATGTCTTTAGCGAGCGTACGGTCTAGGAAGTTGTCTGTATGACAATTAACTTTGATAAAAGTGAAACTAATGAAAATCATTGTTAGAATCAGCCACCTGTTTTGAAAAAACATTTGCACTTGCACATTTTCAATGGAATTTTCGTCAGTCAAACCTTTTGACTGTTGTTATATACCCTCACAATTTTGATTAAAGTATATTTTCTCAATGTTATTTGAGAAAAGGATTCTCACTGAAAGTACTTTGTTTATGACAAAAGCGAGAGGGATCCCTATTGTTGTTTGTGGTGCAAAGTGACCTGTTAGATAGATTGCACAATATGGGAAAGGGGAATTCCCCAAGATGTAAATTAGAAATTGAGTCAACTTGTTTATGCTTTGAATCAAAACATTGCATGACTGGATCCCCCAAAAGTTATATTTAGAAGTGATGCAATTTCAGATGGATTTAATTTTGTGAATTCAATTGGTCATCTAGTGCAAGTTATGCTTATGCATGATGCTGTGGTATATCTATTTTAAGACTTGGAACTTTGTGAGTCAATTAATTAATGGGAGATATGAGTAAAGTCTCGGGGCCAGCATTCACTAGTAAATGTAGCTAGAAGTTACCGCTAGTTTCTAATCTGCAATGAGTAGCAGACCCTTAAAGTACCAGGATTTAAATCCGTGTGAGGCGAAGTCGCTGTAAATTATTTACTGTCGTCTTTGAAGTCCACAGTGCTGGGAATCAAAATAGGAGATCGCAAATTGCTTGACAGATAGAACTCGTGGTGATTATCTTGGAGTGTTACTGTGAATGTTAGTGTCGTCGAGGACCTTATTTACCCTGTCGTCTTGAACTGCTGGACAAATGTTATCTTCTGGACTGAGAAGATACCCATGGAATATTAGCTGAGGATTTTTAAGTGTGAATTGCATGCTGTCCTTTTGGCGTCTTCGCTGGAGTACTATCATCGTGAACTGCCACGCTTTTCAACCCAGGACAAGCAAACTCTATTATAATCTTAAATATTGTGTGTAATTTATGAATTTGTTTTTTTGAAATATATTTTTTTCTTGTAAATTCTTGAACCAAACCAATTAAAAATCATTAATCTCTTTTTTAAAATTCAGATCAGTTTGTGCCCAATGCTCATTTATTTGTGTTTTTAAGGTATTTCGACCTTGATGTCCACAAGACATCATAACAGAATGTAAAAATAGTAATTTAACTTCGGCCGACCACATTTTATATATATATTAACCCAAATATCTGACATGCTTCAAATCAAATCTGATCGCTTAAAACTAAACAGATTATGGTTTAAATAATCGATCTAAGTATGCTCAAACACTCCCTTAAGAAGTAAAATTGTTCATGTGTGAATTCGTGAAAATTCACGGGAATGTAAATTTCCCTTGTTTTCCAGCATATATAGCACTTTTATACAGAAAAGGTTATTTATAACTCTTGCTTTATGATCTGAACGAAATGCTTTCTTTATGTTAATCGCTGGTGGTATAAACAAAATCTAGAAAGTGGTGCAACCTTTAATTTAGATTTATTTAATTATAAAAATGTTTCTTTACAAATGGCACATAGCACGTAAAATAACTTAATTAGAATTTATTTTTGTGGTAGGACCTAACTTTTTTAACACAACGTCAACTATTAATTATTTTCAAAACGGGCCCTCAGCTAATTTAACCTGACGGGCCGTAGTAGCCGATTTCCAAAAATGCCACCATTCTTATTTGCATATTTTTCTTTATATCTCTTTCCTCCAAATAATGATATTACTTGATATCTTTGTCTAACCTATGTTTTTAGGGTCCCAGAAATCCAATCGACTAAAAATAATGAAATATCTGTCCACAAATGCCATGAACATTTTAATACAATATCTTTCATTGGTCCATTTACCCTTTTCAATCTATGGTCGTCATGATAAGAAAAGTCCGGATATACCAACTTGACATCAGTATTGAAGCGTTTCCTTTTCACAAATTATGTAGAAAAGTGTAACAAAACATCAAACCTCATTCTAACGAACTTAAAAAACCATCCCTTTCCCATCTAATCATAATAAACCCAAGGAGGGGCATGAAAATCGGACCCATTCATTAATATTCAAAACTTTTTGGTGTGTCTTGAAAATTTTTTTTTTTTTTTTTGGACATTTTTCTGATATTGGACCTTATGACTTCATTCGAGATGTAAATGCTAGACCTTAGCCATTTATTGGTACATCGTACAAAGTATGTTGGTACTCGTCTTCTCCCGCAGAGAATGATGGCACCCCCCCCCCCCCCAAGCACTTGGATCACTATGTAATCTTACCGTTAGGAACATGAGCTTGAAATGTTGAATGGACAATACAGTAACCTCATTCGGCACCTAAAAGGTTAAGTAGTGTTAAAAAATATAGGGGGTGGTAACCACCTCCTTCGGTAGAGACGATTTGATCGTTCGTAGTTATTCACATCCATTTCATTCACACACAGCGTCAGTCAGTAGACCATATCCAGCCATCTCGTTCCACGTTTTCCAACGCATTACACGTGAACATTTCACATAATAATATGGATGTCGCTCGTCTGAAAACATGATTTTTGTGATCATATAGGAGTTGGAAGTGACATAATGGAAGGTCGTGTAATTGTATGTTTAATGAAATTAGGAATGGTGTGTTTGAAAGTGTATAATTTTCACTGATTTATGGGTTTTTGATTAAGAATTTCGTACAGCCCTCGCGCGAGGTTCAAAGAGATTTCAGGCAAGAAGGTGCAGTACGAAGAGCAACAGAAAGAATGATTGCAGTTTTGTTGCGTATTAAATTGGGGAGGAGAGTGCTTTAATTGATTGATGGTCAATATTTCAAGTTAGGTTTGAATACCGCGAGGCCCAGAAATTTTAACAGTTGTACTTAAGCAAGCTAGCTTTGCTTTTCCAATCGTGAGTTGATGTTTTGGCAGTTGTTGTATATATATGCCTCGTTTTTATATTACGCAGCGTGCACAAGTGAACATAAACTATATCAATTTCCTCTCACATGTCAAATTGGTTTCCCACCCAATTTTATTAACATCCAATTTGCAATTAAAGAATATTGTCGTGTTCTTTTTATGTTTATATCATATGTCATGTAACAACATAAATTCATTATGTTGAATTTGTGAGTTTCAATTTTTGGATTTAATTTGTATCATCGTCATCCTGTGGCATGGCAGTTGGGTACGGTCACCATGCCGATGTATCATGACATTCCGATTTTCTCGTTAAGCTGTGAAGTTGATTTGTCTTGAATATTGATTTTTTTTTCACAGATTGCGTTTTATCTCTATTGTTGCAAAGAACTACGCAACCAAAAGGGGAATTCTTTTCTTGTTTTTTACCTGATTTCAACGTCCTCACCCATTAAAATAACATATCCACTTTTTAAAAATTTTAAAAGGTCGCATTGGCCGATCGCTAATAGCCTCGTTTTCCAGAAGCGCCAGATTTTACCGGATGGTCCAAATTTGGTATAAAACAAGCTACTATTTTTTCTCATTTACCGCTGTGAAATCTTAGGTCTAAATGATTTTTTTTGGTTTGGGGAGTTATGAGCGCAATGGTACTCCATTTTGTCCGACCATGTTAGTTTTACAGAGTAACTCTGTGTGGGCTCAAAAATCACGTTTCTAGCTGTCACAGACACTTCAAAACGGATTGAATATATCGGCGCGAAATTTCACAGATGGTGTTTTGGGTGAAAGGGGCCACTCTATCAAGATGAAAACTTTATATATTTAAATCGGAATCCCATCCCCTTTAAACATTGTCCAAAATTTTAGGGCTGTGTACTTAAAAAAAGGAACGTAAGTAAAACTATGAAAGTAACAAAACCAAAAACGGCCGCTTGAGACTCTAAAATAAGACACTTACATTAGGGCTAGTTTCTTCTGGTATCCCAACAACACCAATCCTCTGTGGCCTATTATCGAGAGAACTGGTGTGAAGTAACAGTTCAAAATAATAAGCCCCCCCGACAAAAGTACACTTTTCTCGAAAAGTTAGGCTCCTTAACCTGTTAACAAAAATGTGAAAATGTTTCACTGCATATACACCTTTAATGTGCAAAAAATCACACAATATTTAATCTCTCCCTGAATGACGTCATTTAATTAAATGATGACGAATTTAAATGACACAGTTCGTGCATAGGATTTAACAATCGAGAAAATCCCGGCCGGAGAAGTACCAACATGCCCTAGTACAACAACACAGAATAACCACATACACTTGATTCGGTAAATGGATAGCTAATGGTCATCTTCTTTCCATTGCTACAAAAACGAGTGCCAACATGCCTAGAAATACGTCATTCTGACGTTATAAAAGTTCACATGTCAGCACAACTGTAAATTTCCACCTATTCCCACAGTGTATATCGGGGAAATGAGTTGGAAAAGTTTGGAATATCCGATTTTCCACACGGTTTTTTGCTTCTCCCTTTAATGGGATATGACTAGTTTTATACCCAGAGAGTTTTTTTAGTGCTACATTTTTGAGTCGGAAATATTGCGAAATATCATTTCCACCCTATAATCCAGTATTTTTATACTTTCCCCTCACCTCAACTTTGACGCAAGTTAGTTGCACTAATGGGAAGGTGGTACCTAATGTTATACCAATGTAAGAAGAAACTCTAAACTATCATGTGGTAACAAATTATAATCGGGATTTCAGTAATAGGAGAAAAAGCATAATTAAACAATCTTAAACTTGGGTTTTCTCGACGTTAAAGCCCGATGCAAAAAACGTGTCATTTTTATTTGTCATCAAATGTTAATAAATAAAAGTTCGTTTCAGGGAGGTCAACTGCCTGTGTAATCTTTTTTGCCCATTATGCGTAACATTTTTGTGAACTGTATAATTATATTCCGCCGTACTCAAAGTCCATCTACAACGGTAAATAATAGAGCACTCAATTCATTGACTCTTCACGCACGTTGGTTTCACGCTTTATTCCCGTTTATCTATGGACCAGACCATGCTCCTGCCGGACTATATTTGGTTTCACACCGGGTTCGAAACCGTGTAAATTGTTCGTCCTTTATTGTAATGCAATTTCTCACCAGTTTCGTCAGAGATTCGGGGCCGCTTGAAACGCTAAAATAAAGACTGAAATACATTATCGCTCGTTTCTTCTGGATCCACGTAAACTCATCCTCTGTAGTCCATGTAAATCTCACGCCCTAGTTAGGGGTGACAACCGGTGTGAAAGTAATTATCGTCCGCCTGGTAGCACACATCCCAGATCTCTATAGAGGACAACGGAATTAAGCGTGAAACTATATAATGTTACGTGAAGATTCAACTTAATCGATGCCATATTCTTTACCATTGTAGCCGGACTGTGAGTACGGCGGACTTTAATTACTTCTCCCCCGCGGTTTCGAGACCGTGTATTTGTCGTCCTTTTATTTAATTTCAATGCTTCAACCAGTTTTCCCTAGTTTCCATATAATATTTGTCAACAAAATTTCGGTTGCATCATTTACTTGTGATCCTCGCGTACTGATTGATTTCGCGTCGTCATAGATTTCGCTGGAAACATACATACATTGTATATATAGTCATCCCCTTCCAAAAAATGGAAAAATTTAAAAAAAAAACACCTTAACGAATGGTATTTACACAAAGGCTAGTCGTTTCCATTGCCCTTCATCAAGCCAAAGCACATTTTTGCCTCAGAAGCGAGGCGATCATGTAGGATGTCATAATTCCTATTATTGGTTTTAACCCTCGTCTCACCTAGGTTAATATATCAACTATCAACACCGTAAACCATAAGCTTTTTTTTTCTTTTAAGACAGAATATTTGATCTGAGGTTTGGGAAACACGCGTAATGTGGAGTTTTAGTAATGAACTCGAAACAAGCAATATCTACTCATTAAAAGCAATATCGGTGATTTGCTCAACCAGAAAAATCGAAAGAAAAAAAACACATCAAAAATCAGATTTTTGCATGTTGTACCAAGTTTGATATCCTAATTATATCCAAAGTATAGGGACCAAAAGGAGTTTTAATAAGGACAAAATAGGATATTGTAGTCTTTACACGGAGACTTACTACACACGTATTCAATGGAGATTCAGAACTTAGGACACTGCTGTTTTCTTCCTTTTTTTATCAAAAACTTAAAAAACATAAAAATCACAAAAACAACATATTTATTCTTCACTTTTACTAATTTATGTAAGGTTTAATAATATTTTGGGGCCTCGTCGGGTGATCACTGATCATGTCTTTAACCTCGTATGGTTTCAATTTAATTTCCTTCATATATACATGTGAGTTAACTTCCCTCGATACCTTTCCAAATGTTGTCATTCCAAACTCAATACAATTCACCGAAAGAAATGAGCCAGAACATCAGAAAGAAATTGTGCGTTTTTGTGTTAACTACCTGGGTCGATAATGCCTCTGGAAGTTTCATGAACAAGACCCTGTATTTTGTCAAGTTCATTGGAAAGGACCTCTACACGAAGAGTGAGTGAATTAAATGCGCATCATCGAAATTTAATTCATCATTGGTGATTAGTTAACGCTGTGATCGAACCCCTGTCGACTGCGAATATATTCTAACGAATGCTCACCAGTTTCGTCATAGATTCGGCCCCTCCCCCGCTTGAAACTCTAAAAGAAAGACTGAATACATAGCGCTCTTCTCGGGTATCCACGTAAATACAGTCCCTCTGTGGTCAGTGGTAAATCTCACGCCTAGTTAGGTGACAACGGTGTGAAAAGTAATTTAGTCCGCTAGGTTAGCCACAGTACGAAGATCTATAGACGACAAAGGAAAAAAGCGTGATATTGATGAAAACTTTGGATTGAAAACTATATAAGGTTACGTGAGAGTCAACTAATCGATGCCATAGGTCTTGACCATTTGAGGCGGACTGTGAGTACGGCGGACTTTCTTTAATTACTTCACCCCGCGTTCGAGGCCGTGTATGTTTCGTCTTTATTCAATTCAATGCTCACCAGTTTCTACGAGTTTTATATAATATTTGTCAAAAAAAAAATTATGGGTTTGTAATAATTACTGGATCCTCGCGTACATTGGATTGAGTTTCGCGTCGCTCATAGATGTGCTGGAAACATACATACATTGTATATAATAGGTCATCCCCTTCCAAAAAATGGAAAAAATTAAAAAAAAAAAACACCTTAACGAATGGGTAATTACACAAAGGCTAGTCTTTTCCATTGCCTTCATCAAGCAATGCAAATTTTGCCGCAAAGAGGAAGGCCATACATGTAGGATGTATCTAACCTAGGGTTAATACTATTAACACAGAAACCATAAGCTTTTTTTTGTCTTTTTTAAGACCGATATGATCGAAAGGGTTTGGGGAAACCAGCGTTACGTTGAGTTTTGTAAATGAACTCGAAAAAACAAGCAATATCTACTTCCTTTTAAGCACTATCGGTGTATGCCTCAACCAGAAGAATCGAAAAGAAAAAAAAAACAAATCAAATATTTTTGTTTTTTAAATTGCATTGTTTTGTAACAAGTTTAGTATCCTAATTTATATCCACGTATAGAACAAAAAGGAGGTCTAATAAGGACAAATAGGGATATTTTAGTCTTTAATCCGGAGGGAGATTTCTACAACACGTAATTCAATGGAGATTTCAGAAATTAGGACACCAACCGCTGTTTTCTTCCTTTTATTATCAATATTCGCTAGGGAAAAAATAACAAAACAAACAGATTATTCTTCACTGTTAAGGTATTTATGTATGTTTATAATATTTGGGCCGTTCGGGTGAATACTGATAATGTCTTTAACCTCTGTATGGTTTCAATTAATTTCCGCATATATAGAATATCATGTGATTGGTGTAGTTTAACTCCCCGTACCTTTCCAAATGCTTGCATTCCAAAAACAATACAATAACGAAAGAAATGAGCAGAACAGAATACAGCTTGTATTGTCAGTTACATGGAAAGGACATATACACGAAGAGTGAGTGAATTAAATGCGCGCTATCATCGGAAAATGTAATTGATTGGTGATTAGGTTAACGTCTTGCGATCGTCGAAACACCTGTCGACTGCGAATATATGTCTAACGGAAAATGTATATTATTTTAAGGATAAGATTTAGCGTAACGAGGTACGGCAAAACCCACGCATCCGCGCGCAAGTGGATGTAGCCTGCTAAAAACTAAAACGGGGATCCGTATGCTCATTACAGTCCACGGTAAGGGGATTTAGCGGGCTGACTATGTTTTCACGTTTTTTGTAGACTTGACCCATCTTATTTTCAAATTCATGAGGGGACAATTGAATATTAATTATAAAAGAACAATATACAGATGTTGAATCTTAAAAAGGAATTATTATGGAATAACAGCCAATTTGGAAAAAAATAAGATTCGTGACCCGTCACGGCATGAATTGGTTTATGATTTTGCTTCGGGGGACCCCCATTCAGGCTAAAAATGACGATTACGTTATCCCACATTGGAAAAAAAAAAAAAAAAAACCGATTCTCGTATTCGTACGTCGGTTTTTGGATCAGTAGGGGGAAAAGGTGAAATTTTGTATGTTTGACTAATAAACGGTTTCTGTCTTGGAAACTAATAGCACTTTGGGCAGAGGTATGTACAGACCTTGATTAACATAGTTCGGATTTATCTATATCGGTCGCCCCCCGAACGGAAGAGCAAACTGATACCTGATACCTTACACGAGACCTTGGTACCTGGACACGTGAAACCCAAAACTATTCATCTCGTTACCTTTAAATTACAATACGGCAACAGCACAAGCATTTATGTATCTCCGTTGTCAAGCGTAATTGATCAAGATGTGAGAATATACATGTGGTTATGATGTAAAGACTAGTTTTTCAATGCATTTGAAGGGTAGTGGTAAAGGACTATTTCAATTGCAGTCAAGTTCAACTCATAGTGTGGTACTTTTCAATGAAGTACTTACCAGCATCGGGGTAAGCTAATCTTAAAATTGTTTTTCCAGCATGTTCAAAATTCAAATCATGCAAAATAATGCTCCTTTGTGATACCATGAAACAGTACAGTAGCAGTGTCATGTCACGCCTGATTTGAAACATTTAACATATATAAGCTTATACTGCCTCGTGACACCATCACCAGACTGGTCAATCTCAACGCAAAAACTGGCCATGGCACCGCATGCTTCAAGTCTAACTCGATCCATTTCTGATCACAATATACGCAACATGTTAACTGATTTTTTGTAATCCGGGTTCTTCAAGAGTCTTGGGTATCTCATGGTAGGTGTTTTGTTATCCATTTTGGGAATCAAAATGTGTGTTTGGAGGCCAAAACTTACCTTTGCATGCAATAACTTTGGTTCCGAATTTGACACCCTGCAACTTTGTTTACATCCAGATTTCAAGTGATGAATTTCAGCTGTGCTTTTTAATTTGGTTTTTGTATTGAATGGTACACAAACTCCAGAAACTTCCCCTGCAAAAGTAATCTCTTCAACATAATACCCTTGAACATAACGCGCCATGGCTATGCTGCTCCTGTAGCCATGCGCACCGGGGATTACCCTCTAATATCAAACAGCCTCTACTTTATAATTATTATACACCCCAAAACCGCATTGCCTCCTGATTCAAAGCTTTATTAATGGCCAGCGGATGTAATTTGATTTCTCTAAATGCCTTTATCGCTTAAAACATAGATGGCGCAAGTATTGGTTTTGACCTACCCAAGAAGACTCTTAAGTGTGTTCTGCCGTTTTAACCTGTGGAAATCGCGGCTTTATATAGGCGAGGTATATCGTTTACTAAATCAATTAATTTGCTTTGTACAGGCGAAGTACAATTGTCAGAATTTGATCAAACAGTCACATCGGGAAACGTAAATAGTGTAAAATGTATTAATGTAAGGGTTTGTCGTCAAAAAATAAACTTGATCCCCGGAGGTTGGCGGCACAGTGTTGGATACTACTTAATTAGTAATTAACTAATTAGTTTGTGCGTCAACCGGTACTTTTCCGATTTGCTGCATAAATCACTTTGGATTTTGACCGAGACTTTTGCAATGACTGCATACGTAGATGACTTGATTTATCTGACTAAATCGTCTTGTTATATACAACCATTTTTTTTTTCAAAAAAATCGTTATTCCTATCAGAGTTTCTCTCATGTCAAGGAAAGGCTACAATTTATACCAAGCTTCATTGGCCTCTGTGATTCCTTGTGGCATCAGAATATTTTCTGAGACATTTTATTATGCTGTCTTAGTAGGCTTCAGTCTTTGTGTTAAACGTGAACCTACCTGTTTGCCAAGAACTTGAGTTGGACTTTCACTATAGTACTATTCCTGGTAAGATTGGCTACAGTATAACGTCAATCTGTTTCAACCGAACTCTTCCATTTGTCATTTTCCTGTCTTGTCCATACGCGGTTTCACCTTTTGCTCTTCTTAACTTCGCTATATTACTAGTTCCAATATCGTGCAAGTACTATTTCATCCTTTATGCCACGCGCCAATTTTGGTTCATTGAAAAGTCAAAAGCGAAAAATTGGTGAGAGTCTTGGGATTGAATTTCAATCACACTGTGCAATGGTAAAAGGCGACGTAAAGAATGATGTGCGGGGATTTAAGTGTAAAAATATTCCATGGAGTAACCATACATCTCTATCGAATACCCTATCAAATGTGTACATTATCTCAGTCTGGTGCTGTCAGAGCCATAACAATTTTATGTTTTCAGTCTCCCAAGAGAAACGTTGATTTTGATGAGAATTTCTCTCTCAAATGCACGGCATGTTTGCAGCATAGAATAAAGCTTCAACGCTTCACTGAAATAAACAAAATACTATCAGTTTCTATAACTTGCCAAACTGGGTTTAGTGAATCTCGATGAGGACAATATCAAATATGAGTACCGATGAATCCGATTTTTTTTTTAAGTTACAAGGGCTGACTTGTGTCTGCGGTATAAAGAATGAATCAAACACGAACCGTTAATGAGGTCTGGTTTTCCAAGTAAAGGGTAAAGACTGGAGTTCTGGAAGGTGTAGTGTGTCTCTTTAATTTGTCCCCCTAGAAATAATTTCAAGGGATACCAATTGTTAACTGAATTACCCTCGGTTGGATATGGATCTTGTTCTTGACATACTCATTTTGGTTTTGAATTTTGGTATGCTTTGTATTGTATGAACACTCAAAATTAAGGAAATAGTCAGTAATTAATACACTAATAAATACGAAACGATAATAAAATAAAAGCATTAATGATCATTATCTCCGAAAAGATGAAATTAAAATAAAACATTAAGAACATATCGTCACGAATCTTCCAAATAGGCCAATCGACCAAAAGTCATTTTTCAAGATATCGGCGATTGAAGTTTTAGAGAATGTGTACATTGTGGGCACTAAAACGTTCTTCATTTTGAGTACGCTTTCCATTAAGTATTTTGTTTTTCTTTGTCAAATTTAATTGATTGGCCTGTTTGGTGCTTGGTTTGATATGGATGACAAGAATTCAAGTGTAAATATTAATGTGTGCGTGATCTTCACCATCTTGCTGTCGTAATTATTAACCTCCAGAATTTTTTCTATTGAAGCCTGTGTTTGACAGGACAATTTATTTTCACAATATACCAATCACAATATAAGGGTTATTGAATTCAAAAAGTGTCCCTGGAATATTTACATTGATTGCAATTTCAAAGGTGACAGAGTTGTATATTCTTACACTGCTCGAGCTGAAAATGCACGTGACCCTTCCATGCTTGGTCAGTTTTAATAATTGAAACAAATTCCTTCGAGGGCTGTGAAATAGGCCAATTAATGGTATATATTGATATTTTGGGTGAAAGATGCCTCTCTGAATAATGACAAAATCTGAAAAAATGGTTTACTATTGACTTGTTCATTTCCATACCGTCGTAATTTTGTGTTTCATTTAGTTTTAAGTTTTCGAACGATTATTTTTTAGAACTAATTGATTGCAAAAGATGACCATTTAAAGAGACACGGACTCATTGTCAACCAAATATCAAAATCCTTCAATTTGTCCTCAAATTGGCCAAAAGACCTAGAAAGAACAAAAACGCACTTTCACACACCAAAATGTTGTATCATAGTACACAGAAGTGATATTAAAACAATAATAATAATAATTACTCTCAAATGATACTCAAGGGGACATTTTAATTATTCATTAGATTATAATTAGCTCCTATTATTATTTAAATCAAATAATAGTCATATCCTTTGCTATTCTGGTGGATTACCCTTAATTTGCTTAAATTAATATTCAAATCCTTTGTTATCCAAAACGGAATAAACCGCAATATAAATGAACCATTAGAGGGGCACGAAATTTCGCCCTGCCTAATTTCCTGCATAACAATAGCCAATTTCCCCCTAACCTACTACATAGACTAAATAATAATATAATAATTCTTATAACGGACCGCAAATCTACAACAGTGCTCAGGGCGCCGCTACTGACAATACATTCATGACATATTTCCTTTCCTTCACGTGTTTTCTCTCTCTCTCTGGCTGGCCTGTTGGCCTCTCAGAGAAGTGCCAACGCTTCTATGATCAGTTGGCGTCCAATAGTGGACCCGCACAGGATGTCTGATATGGATATATTTCAAGCTTCTCTTCTTCCCACTGTATGGCAACAATATGATTGATCCGCTTAGATTGGCTGGAGTAGGAAGCAGGTCGTATGTACCGGGTGGCTCAAAAATAGAGAACCCTCAAAAGGCCCTCTATTTCACGAAGAGAAATAAGGAAAACCCTACAAATTAATACACATCTGAAAAGTGCATTTCGTTTGGACACCGAAAAAAATATTTCCAAAAGGTAGATCTATACAGAAATAAGATCCTAAGTGGTTCCATCTTCCACAGCACATTCTAAGACATCCTCTGCTGCTCCACAGTCTCCCATCTTGTCCATGAACCTGCTTAATCTGACTAACAGTAGTAAGAAGTCCTTTTCTCCTTCTCAACTTCATGCATCACCTGAGTACACGCTCAACTTTTCTTTACCGTTAACAGACCGTGTAGGGAACCTCCATCTATGACATGTCCAACCCAAGCCTCAACCGTGTCTGGACTCCGCCTCGTGCACTGCTTTTTTTTCTGCTTGATCTAACATCTGGCAGAGTCTCCTGATAAGAGGATCATTTGAATCTCGTAGGGTAATGAAAGGCCAAGCTTTTGCTACCTAGAACTTAGCTAGAAATATTGACTGGCAGCATCAACTTTAAAGAGAACTGAAAAGGAGCAATGTAAATAAGACTATTTGGAACTCCCGACCAATTCTTTAAATGTAAGTTCACTCCCCACTTCTCTTTTTTCAACGGTTCTAATGGGTAATTGCGACCTTCATACGGCGCGGGGCTTCAGCTTTCCCGGTAGACCATGTTTTGCTTTTTTCTAGATACAATTAAAAATTGACATATCGTTTAATTAAAAACAAAAACTCTCTTGTTGCCCTTTACATTTATTATTTAGAGCACAACTGATGATTTAACCGATTGCATTTGATGCACTATGGTTATTAGGCGGAAAATATATTGAGAAACCTTATGCGGAAACGGTATATGTATATAACAAATACAAAAAAATCGAATGAAATTAGAATTATCCATTGGGGCATTCTCAACTGTATGGAATTTGAAGGGGTCCTTAGTTTGGTTAGATAGTATTTTCTGTTCTTTGTGTTTGTGGTTTGTTTGTTTTTTCGTCTTTGTAGAAATGAGTTGAGACTAATTATGTAATATGAGATAAGCAATATCAAACCTGCTCACACGACATTATTTACAGAATGTCCCTTCAAATCATGCTAATATAGACCATGTGCTGCTGGAAAAAAAGAAATTTGCATAAATAATTGCTTCTGGCAGAATAAGTTTTGGGTAGTTATAGTATGAATTTTTTATTGCGATTTGTTGTTAATTCAAAATTCATTGTAAATATTAATTATTGTTTAGTATGATGTGTTATTATAGAATGTTAGCAGTTGAAACATAATGTTAATATTTTATTTGATTGGTAAATCGTGTACAATTCCATTGCAGATCTGTCCCAGTGGGTTAGATCCGGCGATGAGGGGGCTATTTCCACTGAATGTTCCTAATCAATGATCGATTTGGGAAATGAGTTCCTGAAGGCGGTTTCTAAACCATTACAGACCGGTGTGCTGGTTTGTGTTGATTTAATGATTTATTGAGATATCCGGCACCATTCAAATTTACATCAATAAAAATGGGCCCAGTTAGGTTATTGTTAACTGTAACAGCCTGCTAAAACGGCAACTTCCTGCGATCGTAGACAAAATTATTGGGAGGGTTCCTTTTGGCACATACTCTCGCACATTTTGAGGAGTTCACGGAGCCAGTCATTGGAAAATTTGCCTCATCAACAACAGCAAGTTATCATAAGAAGCGCGCGTGGTCTGTTGATCAGCCAATTGCAAAACGCAAGCCTACGTTGAGGGTCACCTGCATCCAAATTATGGCGTCTCACAATTTGGTATGGATGCCAATTGATTTCATCACTAACGATGCGCTGAAATGACGATCTGGAGACATTTGCGATACGGTTTCTCCATATGTTTGCGCGTGGGTTGTTGCGAAGCTCTTGTCTTAGGCCGTCCGCTTCGTCCTTTGCTGACATTTTCCAAAGTTTCCCTCTGCTTCAAACAGTTTTCTCATGTTACAGATAGCAGGCTTGGTTACTCTCACTCCATGAGGAACCTGTTTGGCCATTGCCGTAGCACAGCTACATAGCTACCAGTTTGGTAGTAATACCTAACCGCGAAGGCTTGGTTTGTTGTTGGCTACTTAGGTGTCATTACTATGATAATGTTTAAGTTTTCTCGGTCAAGAAAGATATCTGGCTTTAAGCACAACTGCAAGCTAACAGTATGATTTTAGATTTGAAAAAGCCCGTCCTGACATAAGACAGAAAACTAGTATTTAGCACAACGGCATGCTATGATTTCAGATTTGAAAAAGCCCGATTGCCAAAACAAATGACGTTGCACGTATCATTCCATCATGAAATACCCATGGACAGTCTGTTTTGCTGACTCATTGTCGTTGACCATATCTTGAAAACCACTCAACAACATAATAGTTTTTTTTTTCAGGCAATATGGCTCATGTACCCTTTTCTTTATGATAAAATAAAATCTAAACAGATATCAAATTACAGAAAGTGGAAACTCTCACTTTCATTTTGGGTAAAGTTTTTATGGGTCACCTGTATTTATGCAAGCTGTTGACATTTCATCATATGTTGATTAATTTATTTTTTTTACGGACACCACCGTAATCCGTTTTGAGCCATTTTTTGTAGGACAGTGATAAGTGAACATGAAAGACATAATACCAGAAAATAGTCTGCGCCTGTAGACAACGTGTTTTTTTAATTAATAAGTCTCTTTTAATAGATACGTCTCTTGCTTATGGAATGGGTAAGATCACCTGATAAATAGATAGACAAAGGTCAGACTTTCCATCGCTTGCTCAAAACACTGTGTTACATGTGTTGTCAAATAATAATGCCCCAAGTGGTAGGGGATCGATGTCATGGACCGTGGACGCTGTTTCGAATTAAATCTATAGACCGTATTCAATTGACGTCAGCCACCAGACATGTTGGTGACAGATGCATACATTCCAGGACTACATACATAAGCTGTCAATCGATCCATGTTTATCGAAGTTGCACAGGGATCATTGAACAAGGTGAATGTATTGTAGTACTGGATCTGTCCACCAACATGGCTTGGCTATTGAATACGGTCTATACATGAATAAAAACGAAATATTTCGGTAGAGCATTAAGGCAAAACTAATAAAGGGGGCTATTACTTGGGGCAATATAGATTACAATATTCTGTATTATCTGTTAATAACTTGATACCGTTTCGCGGTCTTAGAACATATTTTATCATCATATGAGATCTCAGTTTCTCATTGATAAGCATGGAGACTTAGAGAACATCCATAAAAAACAAAGGAAATTGGCACGCGTTTATATTTAAAGAGAACGTTTTTAGTGGCTTGAAATCATTTTCCTTCCGGATGGAAGAGTGTAATATAATTAGTATTGAGTATACTTAACCACACTACCTTGCTTAAAAAAAAAATCTTCTTAAGTACAAAGGTTGACAAAACTTTCCACGGTTTGTTTTGTGATTGGATGTAACCCTCCAAATTTCACTTTTATATGAGATTTATTAGTTATACATTTAAACAAAGTATAGTTCAGTACTTTTTTCTCCGTTCACGTTACATTATCTTGAGGTTTTGTTAATCATGTTAATATTTAAACCATTTGGCATATTTTACGGCCACAAATAACAATTTTCACTGAACTGAGTTCTTTAACACACGGCTTCATGTTTGATTTCAAACAATAAACTTAAGGTTAAAAATACTAAGACATTCCGGGTCCTAAAAAGCTTAAATTTAATAAAAGAAGAATAAATAAGCGCATCTCTTGACAAGTCCCACACACTGATCGGAAACTTGGTTTGACGCATGCGCGGTCATTGAACGAGCAAATGACTACGGGTGATTTATCTCGTGCCTGGATTCTTCCATCTTCCATTGGCTTTATCTCATTTCCGGTTCACGCAACCACTACAATTTACTCCCATACACATTTTCGGACACACTAATAAACCGCATAACTCTGTGTCTTGTATTTCTTAGGGGGCACAATCGACAAGTTATCAATTAATATGAACCAGTGGAAAATTTTAAAATCATTTTGTGGAATTGTTGGGTTTTTTTTCTGCATGTTTCAATACTTTTGGTCATAGTGTGTAATTTTGAAACAGCGATGGACTCAAAGTGCTTAATTTCGGTACGGTTTCTTTCTTTCTGTCAACTTCCGGTAAAAACTTCATTAGTCCATTCTGTCACATACTTTCATAATGTTACAGGACTTGGACACACAAATCGATGACACATGACCTGGGTCAAAGGTCTGTAAAGGTCACATGAGTAAAAACGTCGTTTCGTCAAAATGTTACTCTTCCAACTGATTAGGTTGCATGGTAAATGTCTCATCATGCAGGTGATGCAGTTTGACCCTTTACAAAGGTCATTGGGGTCATTGCCGGCCTGAGTTTAAAATATCTTCAAAAAAATCATATATCTATAGAAATACCAAGGTAGAGCCCTGATGATAATAGCTAAGAAGCATCCTTGCTAGAAGCATGTAAGAATTCCATACAAGTCAATGGGCCGTAATTGAGGGGCAAAAAACAAATTTTCAAAACTCCAATGAGCTGTGAAAGTAGATGAAAGATCATCATGGCATCTAAACATGAACAAATATTTATGTTTTTAAATTGAAGGTCGTTGAGGTCAATGGTCATTGTTTTTCAAAATGCTCTGATTGGGCTGACGAAAAATTTTGACTGAAATTCTGAATTGACTTCTAAACATGTTCAATATAAATCTTTCGATTCATGAAGGTTCGTGTAGTGGTCAAAGGGGAAATTCGAAAAATGCTAGGATGATCTGATTTTGAATAAAAGAAAAACCATATCACATTCTTTTGAGCATCTCGACTGTGCTCAGATCTGTCTCCAGAACTAGTTATCTTTATTATTTCTGATATGCAGTGTGTAAAATCGTACACGTGTGGATCAATCATCCTCTAAAATAAGAGGAGGGCAAATGGTGGAAACATATTTACTCAAAGGCGACGGTTGGGTGACCCTATCTCAACTTTTCACAATGCGCGTAAGAAATACACCGTAGATGTTTACCGTTACGTTCACCGGTTGTCATATATGCGTATTTAGGGTGCAATTTTAAAGGATTACAATCCATTACAATAAAAAGTTTAGTATAGTTCATTGCTTCATTCCATCACGCCATTTTTTGTATCCTGGTGTTTGGCGAATCCATGATGCATATGCATTGCAATATGTGACTGGTAGGTCAAGCACTTTTACTTGTTTAAATCCATCCCATAGAGTACCCTTGCTTGGTTTGCATCGCTCAAGGGTACTGGAAGTTATCGACCAACAAAAGAACGTCTTGATTAAATCGCTATGTAGGACGAATTGGACTTGATTTACTGCACACTGACGTTAGTCACGATGACTTTGAAAAACTTATAAGAATGTGACTCCCTTGTGTAAGAGTTAACCCTTCAATTTCTATGTCGAATATTGCCTGACTCGTCTTAAAATATAGGGTTCTAACGAGGGAGTAATATATTCGTTGCCTTTGGCTGACCCATGACAATTCGTTTTTACAACACGTTTATGTTTTCAATAGTTTATTCACAGAAATGAGAAATGCAGGTATATTTAATTTAAAATCAACTCCCTTGGTACTTTTACATGTAGAACACATGTAATGATTTAACAAAGGCAGCAACGCGCCATAGTATTTTAGGCGTGAAATACAATATTCACAGAAAACGTACGGCGTACAACACACGACATCGCAAAAATGGGAATCAAAGTGAGAACTTCCCCTGGAATAGTCACAACTGTCGGATCTGAAGGTCTTGGCTCGATAAAATGGTTATCTTCTTTTCAAATTAATGGCCCGTCAATTTTGGCAGACATGAATTGAGCACCTAAACCGTTATGTATTCAGACCTTGCTCCTATTTCAAACTGCGACGTGATGCGCGATTGGTCTCTAAAATCCATGCTATAAACCTGGCATCAAAAAGATCAAATTATTTTTCAAAGATTCCCCTTTAAGTAATATATATATATATATATTATATATATATATATATATATATATATATATATATATATATATATATATAACAACACCCGCCCCCCCCTTTTTTTCAATGTTCCCCACATTTCCCAGAGGTTGGACCAACAATTCTGATTCAGCCCCTTCAAACTATAGGAAACAGCTTCAAAACTTCTCCCAAACCTGGAGAATAGGATTCTCATTCCTATTACCCTACTAATTAAGATCTAAATCTATCAAGATCTAAATAAACAAGGTCGTCACCTTTGCACAGTATTCTAGTGATAGTCAATGCAAAGAGGCATTGTAATGAATACATACATATCCTTTGTTTTTGAGAACATTCTCCTTGAAAAGTCGTATTCATATTGAAATCGTTTGTCAAAAGAGAAAGCCGGCTGTTATAGCAAACCCCAATTGTACACCCGCCTCTGCAATTGTGAGGCTTTTTATATGTTGCCTTATGTAGTTATTATTTTGAATGTGAATATGTCGGTTGTCAAGAACCTTATTGATTTTCAACTCAATATTGTAAGTAGATCATATTCTGGTAAGATTGGCTACAGGATATCGCCAAATCCTGTACTATCCTAATAGAGCAGGAGCAGGATATCATAGGGGCCTTATTTAAGGAATTCGTTTACCTCCCACTACAGAAAAGGTTTGACACCTTTGGTAGTTAGTATGGACCCTCTACATCAATGCTAGGTAGGTAGTACTCTTAAATTGTTGTATCACTTTTTCAATAGGGACGAATTTAAGTTTACACAGGGGTCAAACTTTTAAAATGCCCCAATCATGTTGAAATTTATGGCATATTGTCCATCTAATCATAAGGATTCCAAAAATGTATAGTTTGTACCACCTACGACCATTGGTTTTGGAGTTATAGGGTAAAAATGGCTAATATGGTAAAAAAGGTCAATCTCAATTTGTACAGGGGTCAAGATTAAAAGTTAATCTGATTATGTTACCACCTCCCCCCTTCAGGTTTTTTCCCCGTCTTGCTAAAACCCCCTTTTTTGGTGCCAAATTATTTAATGTAATTGTCAATTGACATGTTCCGCTCCTCTTAATCCAAAAAACAAACATCCACCGGGGTATAGGTACAGGGTGATCCAAAGTGATGGATGGGGGGGGGGGGGGGGGGGGGGGGTAACCCCCCCCCCCCCCCCTCCGGAAGAGAAGTACCAACATGCCTAACACAACACAGGAACATCACAGACACTTGATTTTGGAACCAATAGATAGCTATGGTCCTCCTCTTTCCATTGAAACCAAAATGAGTACCAACATGCCTAGCATTACGTCACAATGACGTCATAAAGTTCGCATATCAGCAAAACTGCCATTTCCATAGACTACTACTACTAATTGACGTGACACGTGTCTTAGAAGGGGACACGGGGCGTTGTGACCAAAGTTCAGATAGTCACAGATGCGGGGGAAGATGTTTTTTCCTCACGGCCTGAGCTGGCAGGCTCCAGGTCCAATAATTATTATGCTGTCACTAGGAAATCATCAGAATCATTTCGCTTCAACTAGGGCGCAACCGTAGCGCAGCTCCTATCAGCACTTAGATTGTAACATTCCCCATAACAGTCCCCAATTGTCGCCTGGGTCGACGAGGCAATGGAGAATAAATATCTTGCCCAAGGACACAAACAGTACCGGGGTGGATAAGGGACAGCTATGGGTTAACACCATACTCTTTTCGAACCTAGCTGTGACAAGCATGTATGGATGTGACTTTCCCATACATGGGACCGACGGCTTAACGTCCCCTCTGAAGGACGGGGGCTCTCACATGGTTTATTTGCCCTTGTCCAAACAACCATGGGTAGAGTGAAGTGATGAGAATAATAGGGGTGAGAGCAGCCACAACCTCTATTGTACACTCTACACTGGCACATTGCTGGCAGTACCCTCTATGGCCATCCAGTAGCAATATGATACCAATTTCCATCAACTGGCTACATCAAGCCATGGTAACATTTTTCGCCAAAAAGGTTAGGAAAATCAGATTTTAATGCGGTTTTTGACTCTCGTTGATG